>JARHVA010004101.1:447500-557500 GCA_037957365.1 Torreya grandis
AAGTTGTGAGTATTATTACATGATGATTTTATCAAAATCAAATAAACATGGATAAGGCTAAAAAAATTAATGCATAAATTCAAATATAAGGAGACACAATGGTTCAATATTTGTAATAAATGATTTGTTTCACCATTAGATGATTGATTTTTTTGGCATCTCAATTTATTAGATATGGGTGTGAGATACAAGAATTTCAACACTTTCTTTATATTTATAAAACACCTATTATATCAATGATGGATGTATTAATACCCTTATGACCTTGATTGAGTCTTAATTGAGACCCCTATAGACATTTAGACTAAGTGTCCCCATCAACCCTATAAGAGACAATGTTCCCTTGGAATGTGATGTGTGGTAGGAATGGAATTGGATGATGTTGATAGTGAGGTAAAGGATATGAATGAGTGATATGATGATGAATGGTGTGATTAGGAAGAGAGAAAAAATGGGGTTCAATAGTTACATACACCATTAGATATGGTAGAGTAGACCTTTTTGATTGGTGTTATATGTTAAACGAGGTTAAGGGATCTAAGACTATTTGATTTATTTTTTGTTTGATCTAAATATTACAAGGATGATCGACCACATTAATTTTCACTTATGTGTCTTGTGTGGTAATTGGTTCCATGATGAATTCTTGGTTTGTTCACTTGATTTTTTTTATTGCTTCTTAGTGCCTGTAGCTGGGATTCACTAGGGGTATTTGACTTTAGACTTGGAGGATAATTATTTTAACATATATGATCCCCTGGAATCTCAAGGATATTTTTACTAAGGGATTACATTTTTTGACTTGGTTGATTATGAAAGTCTTATTGACTTTGATTGACTACATTTGAATCATAACTAACCTAATTATTTGGTTTGATTAATCAACTATTGACTTGGACCCCCATAGATTTGGCACACGATACTACATGTTATGGGGAATCCAATGACATATGTTCCTATTTGTCACATTCAAGAAGTGGTATGGATGTATTATTAACAGGAAGTGGATGATTAGGGATGTGTGGTGAAAGGTTTAGATTAAGCTAATAATAGGAAGCATAGTCCTCATAAAAGCTACTAGGAGACCCAACCTCAATATATAAAAAAGTGTCCTCAAGAATCTCCAAAGGATCACTAAGACTCTTTATAGAACTAGAATATAAATTTGAGTCATCTCTAGCTTGATGTTCTTTGATTGATAAAGCATCTAAAAATTGTGTTATGATTTCATCATCCTAAGATGAATTAGGAGCCATGCCTTATGATTAGTTGATATTAAAATTAGAGACATCCTCAAATAGATACATGTCAACATGACTTTCATTTTCTAAATGGGATGACACTTCTGACATGAATTCTAACTCATATGCTAATATTGGATATGATCTTGATGAAGATGACCATTTTTTATGATAACTCCAATATGGATGTTGACGAGGTGACATCGTCAATAGATGATTTTTTGATAGTAGACATAGAAAGGGCATTTTGGATATTATTATTGTCCATAATTACCTTATTCACCTTAGGTTTATTAATGGATGCTTTAGGCTTAATGGATTTGTGAAAATGGGGGATTTGGTATGAGCAGGATATAGGGATGGTTTGATCAGTGATGGTTGTGGTATGGCTAAGGTTGTATTCATGACCTTAGTTGAGGAGGGAAGAAGCTTGATCATACTTAGGAAGAAATTATTATCACACCCTTTTTTCATACTTCTAGGTATACATGTAATGGATTCAGCCTCAATTTCAATGTTACAATTATCAATTAAGTTTTGGACATAATATTTAAAATGGTGACATTTATTAATAGAATACTTGGGGAATTTATGGTATAAGAAAAAAAAATTGTGCTTGATACCATGAAGGCATATGTTTGGAAAAACCTAGAGGTCTTATTTTCAATTAGACAATCATGACTATGGCCTTTAGTTTCCAACATAAGGCTTCTATGGATATTGGGAGAGGGTATATTTCTTGTTTATAGTATTGGATGTGTATGTGTTGGATTTAGGAGTGGATAAATATAATGGTGGTGTCATGAAATTGGGGGATGTTGGTGTGTAAGATTGTTTAGGATATGAACTGAAATTAGATAATATTGACAAGTTAGGCTTTCCTTTTTTATTATGATGGGGATTTGTGATGGACTATTATTGGTAAAGGGATGATTCATCTATGGATGGGTGTGAACTAGAGGTATGTTTAGTTGAATGGGGTAGAATCCTACGATAAGTTGGGTACCCACTTTTAGGAGATCAAAGAGGATTGTATCCTTGTTGGCAAAAATATATTATTTAAATAAGGCAATCTATTTATTAGTATACTGACTAGGAATGTCATGACCAATACTAGGACTAGTGGATGGGGGATCATAATGGTATTGGATGTCATAAGAATTGGATGTCAATAAGTGTTTATGAGGCACTTTTTTGGTACGTAATATTAGGTGTAAGAGTTTGAAATTTTTGGTGATGCCAGAACCCATCTCCAATAGCCATAAATGGCACTCATCCTTGTTAGCAAAGATATATTCATGAAATAGGGTGACCTTGTCACTTATATATTAGGGATGTTACAACTATGGTTATGACGAATGGACAATGGGTATGACTATGGTGGGTTAGAATGTGAGCTAGGTGTAGATAGATATTTTTGATGGGGAAGGATAGGGTATGTTACTTTAGGCTTGATGGGATCAAGGCTTGTAGGTAGGTGGGCACCCATTTTTAGGACCCAAAAAAGGATCTTGTCTTTATTGGCAAATAAGTACCATTTCATGGGAACTGGGTCCAAATCCATGTGGGTAGATGATGATAAAAGGAACTAATGTGAAGGTAGATTATGTCTTGGATAAAAATATGGTCCTTGAATAAAATAAGTCTAAATTATTGAATTAGTATGATAGGTGATGATGAGGATGAGATAGACAAAATGGATTATGATATGAGACTAGGATCATATTTCAAACTGATAGTATGATAGGTGTTATTAATTTATTACTAATGCCTAGTTTTCAAGTGAAAAAGGGGTGCATATTCAACTAGTTCCTATATTAAAACTAGAAAAGTGATGATTAGATGGTTGTTACTTATAAATAGGCAAGATGACTAGATTGAGGAAGATTGAATGATAGATTGAAACTGACAAAGTAACAGGTTGTTAACAGGGTATTGACTAAGTATGAAATTTGATAGGCTAATGGGTGATGGATTAAATTATGAACAAAGTGATAGGATAATATGGATGGACAACAAAAGAACTAGCTGAAGCCTTAGACTAATTTGATCAAGGTGGTATGGATATAAGATTATTGGAAGAAATGGAGAAATCAAGGATGATGGGATTGAGATCAAGACAAGTAAATATGGTTGGTGATGCAATGATGATTAGGGGTATAGTGTATGATTTGGATAAATGTGTGACCTAAAGAGTCAACTAGATTTTTTGTAGGATAAAAAGGCAAGGCAAATAAGGATGTACAATATTTTTAAGAATGTACAAGATGGGGACTAGAATGTATATGATGATAAGTATGTATAAGATGAAAGGAAAGGATATATAAGCTGATAATAAAAGTCTTAGATAACTATTTAAAGGCTTGGGTGAAAGGCTAACTCAACTCACAAACAAAATTAGTCTATTACAACACACCAAATCAATCAAAAGACAAACCTAAAGCTAGCAAATAGATATGAGACTGTAACTCAATGACTACATCATGTAACATCATTGTGGGTGAGGTTTTAGGCTAGTGACCCATTATGGAAACTCCCAAACACTCTCAAACCTATTTAAACTTAATAGATACTTGAGAATTAATACTAACTCTAGCACCAAGTCATATGTTATTACCAATAGTCGTATTCTAGGTTATACATGATCACTAAGGGCATCCCTGATATAGATTAGGTAAGTGGGGCTAGAGTTTATAAAGGATGGTTTTTGATGGTTGGGTAATATATTTAAATCTTTCCCTTCATGGAAAACCTGTATGGGGTTAACTTATTAGCCTAACAATAGTTATCCTTAATTTTTATACTCCATTGAAACACAAATTATTCTTGAATGTGTGGTGATGAAATCTGATCACCAACCCCTAAGACTATGGAAAGTGAATGGGAATAACTTTCATGTCATGTTGCCTCATAAAAATAAAAATATGAGGTTTTATTAGTGATTTTTTATCCTCCAAGACTCACCACTAGGACCTAGGGAGGATAGCATATACCACTATAGCCCTCAAGTATAGACAAGTATACCAAAATTTAAATAATTGATTAATTAAGTGTGATAAATATTAAATATATCCAATATACTTTTTAAAATTCTAATTTTTTTGATATGTGTCTGATGATTACCAGACCTCTAACAAACAGACTAAACTGTATGTTTAGCAAACTTTAAAATGATTAACAGAAAATCTCATGTAGACAGGGACAAAACATGTGTCGTGACAAATTACTTCCTCCATACACAGCATATCATCTTTACATTTTCTCTTTTCTTGACAGTTTACTCAAAATGGTCCAACAGACATCTTGACAAAGATATATATTTTGATTGCTCTATTTCAAACTATGAACAGGAATTTTATATAGAGGTATATGTTTTGACAAATTATTAATAAAGTATTTCTTCAAACACAAAAATGTTCCCTGGCGTCCTCTTCTCGCTAGACAATGTCCCTGTATGCTAAATCCTGAGCGATTCTCCTAAGTCAAACCAATGCCAGACTCCATTATGACCCAAACCTTTGAACGCCCAGTATTAGATTATACGTTGTAAGATCAGAATTCTCCTTTCCATGGCAGACTCACCCTTGTTTTACTTTCCACTTATTAAAGGGCTTAGCATAACCTCTATGCGTTGCATAGACAACCACGATTCAGCATAACTTTTAAAAAAAAACAATAATAACCGGAATTGTACTCAAAATGTTTGAAAATTGCTCCACCGTCATATGCGACTCAGCATATAGGTGCTTCAATTTGTATGGTTATTACAGACCCAACATTGGGTTGACATCCAATTTTTTTTTTTTAATATCGATGGCAACAACTTTGATGAACAAACACCTGGAGTTGTATCAATGACAAAACAGAATTTACACACTTTTATTTTAATATATATCAGAGACCATACATCTGTGTGTGTCTGCTCATCACAGATCCTTTCTCACACTGTGTCTTCACGCCCATTGCCCACATATCCCCTGTTTTCACAAAAAAAACCAAAATCTCCATACCAAGCATATGGTTATTAACCGATCCTATATTAGGCTAAATCACAACAACCTCAAACAAAACAAAAACAAATGAAAATGACTCTTCTAATCTTAAGAAGAATCTATTCACCAGATATCTCCCCCAACAGACTTAAAAAACATTAGAGGTAGATATTAGTTTTGTTTTATTTGAAAATAGACAACTTTTGAAAACTACAACAAATGAAGAAATGGCGGGAAACTAATATAGATAAATTTCAAGCATATTGATGCTCCTACATCATTCTTCCAAGGAGCAGAAGAAGTATTCTTCATTTGTTGTTTTTCTGCATGAGCACTCCACTGAGCTTGTAACTCTGTTAGAGCATAATTCAATGCGTCAAAATCTTTCTCAATGGCCTGGGTATTCTTTTCTGCTTGATAAGCATGCCTTTTCAAAGAATCCATTTCTTGACCCAAAAGCTGATTACATCCATTAATTGTATTTGCATTATCAAATGCCTCTTCGAGTTCAGAATGAGACCCTGCAATTACACATAGTTCATCTCGAGAAATCTTCAACTATTTCATTTCACATAGTAGTTGTTTTTCTTTCCGTAGAGTCATACTCTCATGCTCAATCCTATATTGCATCTGATATATCTTCTTATTCAACTCCTCAACTGAGTTTTTAGTCTTTATTTTGATCAAGGTTAGTTGCACAAGTTCCATCTCCTGTCGTTTGAACCTAATTACTTTCATATTTACTCTCTCTTCTTGCCTTGCAGCTCTCAACCTTTCCAACATTTGTTCTCTACTAGCTCATTTCATTTGTATTGCTATTCTAACAAAATCCCTGCTTTCTATTTTCTCATTCAAGATACCATTGGCATTCACTTCAAAAGTGACCTCAATTTGAGGAACTCCCCTTGGAGCTGTAGGAATACCAGTTAGCTCAAACCTCCCAAGTTCTCTACAATCCTTTATCAAACCTAGTTCACCTTTAAAGACCTGGATTGAAACAGTTGTTTGTTGATCCTGATAGGTCGTAAAGACTTGAGACTTCTTCGTAGGAATGATTATATTCCTTGGAATCAACATAGTCATAACACCTCTAGCAGTCTCAAGACCAAGAGAAAGTGGAGTAACATCAAGAAGCAACAAATCTTGAACCTTCTCATTACCTTCTCCACTTAGGATTGCAGCTTGCACTGCAGCTCCATAAGCAATAGCCTCATCAGGGTTGATGCTCTTGCACAGCTCCTTTCCATTGAAGAAGTCCTGCAATAATTGCTGCACCTTTGGAATTCTGGTTGATCCACCAACAAGGACCACATCATGAATTGTGCTCTTGTCCATTTTCGCATTTCTCAAACACTTCTCAATAGGCTCCATACACTTCTTGAAGAGATCCATGTTCAATTCCTCAAACCTAGCATGGGTTATGGTTGAATAAAATTCAATACCTTCATACAAAGAGTCAATCTCAATGGTTTTCTGAGCCGTAGATGAAAGGGCTCTCTTCACCCTCTCACACGAGGTTCTTAATCTTCTCAATGCTCTAGCATTGCCACTAATATCCTTCTTATACTTCCTCTTAAATTCTTGAACAAAGTGGCTAACCATTCTATTATCAAAATCTTCTTCACCCAAATGGGTATCTCTAGCAGTAGCCTTAACTTCAAAAATACCTTCTTCAATATTCAAAAGAGAAACATCAAAATTACCTCCGCCCAAATCAAAAATCAGGACATTCTTCTCACCCGCGCTGGTGTCCTTTTTATCTAAACCATATGCAATGACTGCAGTAGTGGGCTCATCGATGATACAAGCAATATTCAACCCAGCAATTACACCTACATCCTTTGTTGCTTGATGTTGTGCATCATTAAAGTAAGAAAGTACAGAAACAACAGCATCCTTTATCTTTTTGCCCAAAAAAGCCTCTACCGTCTCCTTTAGTTTAGTCAAAATCATTGCACTAACTTCCTCAGGGCTGAAGACCTTCTATTCTCCATCTTGGATCTCAACCTGGATATAAGGCTTCCCATCTTTGTTCAAAATCTTGTCCGAAACCAATTTCATATCCCTCTTTACCTCTTTGTCCTTAAACTTCCTACCAATCAATCTCTTGTCATCAAACATTGTTCACTTTGGATTGACAGTAGCCTGGTTCTTGGCAGCCTCTCCAATCAGTCTCTCAGTTTCTATGAATGCTACCCACGAAGGGGTGATACGGTTTCCCTGGTCATTGGCTATAATTTCCACATGACCGTTCTGGTAAACCCCAACACATGAATAAGTAGTCTTCAGATCTATACCAATCACTATTCCTAACTTTGGTGTCAACCTGTAAGCAGCCTTGTTTGGAAGATTTGGTCCTGGAATCAAGTCTATGTGATGACTAATACTTCTCAATGGTGGTAATTCATTAGGTAAATCATCTACCACAATGTCAATGTATTCATTCAACATATCTTGAATCTCTAATGGCAAATCAATCAGCTTAGTACTAGTGACTACACTCCTTGGCTTACCAATTACAACAAAGTTTACCTCTTCTTTCTTCATTTGATGTAGAAACTCTTTACCACTCACTATCAATACTTTAGAATTTTGTCCTACAACAGCAGCAACCTCTTCCTTCAATGGTGTGAGTGTATGCTTGATCCCATCCTTTTCAAACATGTATGTATTCTGCCTTCCATCATGCATGGCCTTCCTGTCAAATTTCCAAGGCCTTCCAAGCAAAATATGACATACATCCATGGGCATGACATCACATAAAATCTTATCCTTATATGTTCCTATCTGAATATCTACTTTGCATTATTCACTTACCAGAAGTTTGTGTCCTTTTTGTAGCCAAGAGACTTGATAAGGTGTAGGATGTACCTCCTTCTTCAAGCCTAGTTTCTCCACCATCTCAGTTGACACAAGATTGTCAGTACTTCCACTGTCAATAATGACCTTGCAGCATTTCCCCTTACTCTTACATGTGGTTCTAAATAAAGTTTTCCTTTGAGGTGGTTCTACAACTTCTTTATTTGGCTTTAACAAGATTCTTTTCATCAAAAGAGACTCACCTTCTTCTGGGGTATCTTCATAAGCTGCTACAACTTCTTCATTTTGTTCTTCACCTTGAGTCACATGTACACCTCTCTCATGACTAGTAGAAGGGTTCTCTGGACACTCATATGCCCTGTGTCCTGCATACTTGTTGCACTTAAAACATTGACCCATGAATCTTCCTCTTCCTCTTTGATATCCTTGGTATGGTCTTCTTCCTCTTGGTGTATAGCTACCTCTTGAACTTTGTGAGTTGTTGGCTTCTTCTTGAGATGTTTGCAACTGTCTTCTACCTCCTTGAAATTCTCTACCTCTATTGGATCTGCCCCTTCCTCTTGAGAAGGATGTTTGTTTCCTTGCTATCTTCTCCTCAGCTTTCAAGGCAAATTGATATGCCTCCTCAACTGTCTTAGGAATGAGAAGACTAATTTCATCTTGAATAGAAAATTTTAAACCATTGGTGTATCTGGCTACCTTCTCTATGTCATCCTCAATATGACCTGATCTTATAGTCAACCTGTAAAACTCTTCAGTGTATTATTTCACAAACATTTCTTTTTTCTTCAAATTTTGTAATTGTTTAAAGAGATTGACTTGATAATCTTTAGGCATAAACTTACCTTTCATTTTTGCTACCATTCTATCCCAGCTTCTGATCTTTGGCTTCCCTTTCCTTCTTCTTTCTTCTTACACTCCATCCCACCACAGGGATGCATGTTTCTTTAGCCTTGTCATGGCATACTTGACTTTCTTTTCATCTTCTTCAATTCCTTCATACTCAAAATATTTGTCTAATGCATTAATCCAATCAATTAATTCTTCCACATTCAAAGTACCTTCATACATTGGAACCTCCATTTTTGGCTTTGTGTTCACCTTCATAATGGCTTTGATCAACCTCTCTTCAGTTGTTTCTTCTTCCACCACCAATTCATCTTCTGGTGGCTCCTCTTCTCTGTCACTGACTTCACCCATGTCAGTGCCTCTTCTTTGAGCCATCTCCAGGTCTTGCAGCCTAGCTGTCAGGTTCCTAATCTCCTCTGCCAGTGCAACCTAACCTCCAAGTCTCCTTCCTCCAGCTCTACCTCTATTCCTGACTCTCATATCCATCTTGTCTCTTCTTCACAAATCACGTTCTTCTTCTCCTTTGACTTGGATCTTTAGATTGTGCACAATCCCTTGTGCTCTGATACCAAATGATGATTACGAGACCTCTGACAAACAGACTAAACTGTATGTTTAGAAAACTTTAAAATGATTAATAGAAAATATCATGTAGACAAGGACAAAACATGTGTCGTGACAAATTACTTCCTCCATACACAGCATATCATCTTTACATTTTCTCTTTTCTTGACAGTTTACTCAAAATGGTCCAACAGACTTCTTGACAAAGATATATATTTTGATTGCTCTGTTTCAAACTATGAACAGGAATTCTATACAGAGGTATATGTTTTGAAAAATTATTAATAAAGTATTTCTTCAAACACAAAAATGTTACCTGGCATCCTCTTCTGGCTAGACAATGTCCCTGTATGCTAAATCCTGAGTGATTCTCCTAAGTCAAACCAACGCCAGACTCCATTATGACCTGAACCTTTGAACGCCCAGCATTAGATTATACGTTGTAAGATCAAAATTCTCCTTTCCACGGCAGACTCACCCTTGTTTTACTTTCCACTTATTAAAGCGCTTAGCATAACCTCTATGCGTTGCATAGACAACCACGGTTCAGCATAAATTTTTTTAAAAAATAACAATAACCAGAATTGTACTCAAAACATTTGAAAATTGCTCCACCGTCATATGCGACTCAGCATATAGGTGCTTCGATTTGTATGGTTATTACAGACCCAACATTGGGTTGACATTCAAACTTTTTTTTTGAATACCGATGGCAACAACTTCGATGAACAAACTCCTAGAGTTGTATCAATGACAAAACAAAATTTACACACTTTTATTTGAATATATATCAGAGACCATACATTTGTGTGTGTCTGTTCATCGCAGATCCTTTCTCACACTGTGTCTTCGTGCCCATTGCCCACATATCCCCTATTTTCACAAAAAAAACCAAAATCTCCATACCAATCATACGGTTATTAACCGATCCTATATTAGGCTAAATCACAACAGCCTCAAACAAAACAAAAACAAATGAAAATGACTCTTCTAATCTTAAGAAGAATCTGTTCACCAGATATCTCCCCCAACAGACTTAAAAATCATCAGAGGTAGATATTAGTTTTGTTTTATTTGAAAATAGACAACTTTTGAAACTACAACAAATGAAGAAATGGCGAGAAACTAATATAAATAAATTTCAAGCATATTGATGCTCCTGCATCAGTGTCTTATAAAGCAATTGATTAGCAGTTTCAATTTGGAAATTTTGAAGGGTGACCTATAATACAAGACGTTAGATAAAGACAAAGATGTGTAAAACTATGACCTATAAAACAAGTGGTTAGTAGTTTTAAGCTAGACAAAATTTACACCAAATTTACCCCTATGAAAATTTTAAAAAAAAGTTATTCCAATAAGCCTCAATAAAAAACACTAACAAAAATCATTGGTTTTGCACTGTAAAAATATTTAGATGAGGATCCTAGATGCATGGATCTGCAGGGGGCTATAGTCCCCAATTGGTTTAAAGGGCAACACCCCTTGTGGGTTCAAGGAGCAATGCAATTTAGGACTTATACAACCATTGAAATGACTAAAAATTAATTGAAAATGATCCTAAAAATGCACTCAAAAGAGATTTTGTAAGTATAATCACTAGTAGCGGGGTGAATCAGTGTCTTTAAAACATTATTTCAATTCCACTTAAGCATGCACGAACCATTCAAGCAAGCATATAGATCTAGCAAGCATAAACACTTATTCACATAAGCATGAAACATAAGAACACATCGTATATGTGGGAAAGCCTCAAGGGGAAGAAAACCCATAGATCCATACAAATTGACTATAGTCATATAAGACAAAAATCAAGTTTATTGAATCACCAACATCACATGGATCACCAACTCACATGAAGTACCAACCCCAACTATCCAAGCACCCACTTGACTAGGATTTACCAAGCACCCACTTGGAAAGAAGCACCAACCCCCTAGATGACTCAACACCAAATCATCCACCTAATTTATTTCATCACCTTTAGACTAATATGTTTCTCACACAATATATTATAATCAACTTCTTTACCTCTCCTCACTCTTTTATCCCTCTCAAACTGCCTTCTAGGCTTCTTCGCTCAATTAGGTCTCTTCAAGAAAAATTAGGTCATATGACCTTGATCTTCATTTGTAGACATACTATAAAATATTAATTATATATCTTATACACTCCTTTAGTGGTCTGTAATACCTCCTTCTACTCAACAATGTGCTATATCATTTGCATACACTCATCTTCCCCAAATAGGCCTAAAATTGCCTTGTATATATACCATTCCATGTTCAAATGCCACTTAGTCTAATACTCACCCTTAATCTCTTATTCATGTCATTAATAGGTATTATTAAATCTCATAAACATTATTAAATTTTATATTGAGTCCCTTTTGGCCTATCATAACTCTATTAGACCTCATTTCAACTTTAGGTCTCAATGAGACCTAATTCCATTAGGTCTACTTTAGGACATGTTACACTTTGCCTTTCTTAGAAGATTTTACCTTCATTGAAAAATAATATAATTACATAAAAAAAAAATACCCCAATAAACATCATCTAAGTTTCATAACACTTTTTATCACCAACTCCTTTATGAACACTCCTTGCAACAGTATTCACAATTAGGATTGTGAACCTACTAAAAGTTTTCCAAACAAAATTGAAGCATGTAAAAACTTTATTCACAAAAACATGATAATAAATAATATTAATATAAAATACATGCCCTTAAAAACATCATTATTGTCTTTAGAATTCACAACTCAAAGCAAACTGACTCAATTACTTCTCTGTAAATAGCTCACATAGAACTATCAGAACACTCCAAAAACTAGTTATGAATAACTTGATATTAAAAACCAAAAATAAAAATTATCATGACTAATAACACTTTAAAAATATCCTTTTACATATATATACCATTAAAAATACAAAAATCATAAAGTCTAATGTCAAAAATTGGTCTTGTAGACCAATCTTTTGACCCCACTACACATAGTCAAACCAAAATAGAATAACCCATTTTGGTTTCAACATTTCAACCTATTATAGTGAATTTAAATATTTAAAAAATCATGCATAGTAATTTAAATTCATATACAAAAACATTATATATATTAGATACTTCAACTCAGGTCATAGAGTCTCGAACTCATCACTACAACTTATTTATCCAGAATTGTCAGTTTACTTTAAAGCATAGTCATGGTGACATTGACCTTTAACACCTATGTGATAAATTTGAAACACTTATTGTCATGTTCCCTTTTTTGTGGACATTGACAGATTTGATGATTGGCCTATTATGCGACCTTCGTAGGCTAATAGGATGGATAGAGGGTCATAATGGAGCTTGGATTGACTTTGATTCACAGGATTTCTACATTTGATTTTTATTCAGGGTCTTTCAGACATGTTTGCTTGATGCTCCTATTATTTAGGAATATTTGACATGCAGTGGAGCACCTTTATTTTGGTATGGTCATGTGCAGAATCACTCCCTGATTCACCTGCTTCGATCGGTTTGAGGATCCGACGTATATGGAGGGAGCTATTAATATTTGATTGATTTAATCAAATATTAATTATTTGGTCTCATTAATAATTAATTATTAATTATTAATTATTTGGTCTAATTTTAAATTAGAAACCCTAATGCTAATTTAAGAAAACCCTAATTAGGGCAAGCATATCTTTTGAGGGTATAAGGGTTTCACATGGAGGCCATTGTTCATTATGCATAGATTATTGATTATTGAAAATTGAAGAAATTCTTCTGTGAAGACTGAGCCAAGGGTTCCAGGATTCCATTGCAGTGGAGAACGTTCCCTCTTCATTGTGTGTGATTTAGAGGCTGTGAAAGATCAGCTGATTTATCGCCAAATTGAGAGATAGCTTCATTCGGAAGTTATCACAGAATTCCAGGGTTGAGAGATAACTTCACACAGAAGTTTATCACAGAGCTTTCCAGGTATTTTCTTAATTTAGTTTTGATCCAATAAGTTATACAGAGCTAGATCTTGTATTAGAATCTATATTTGGGAATCAGGCTGTTCAGCAATCAGGGGTTAAGAAGAGGCAGGTTGGCGGCCGTACCACATCCGTACAGGTCCATACAGATCCGATCAGGCACCGACATCGGCAGAGCGAGGGCTTATAGAGACCGACATCGGTCGACTTAGGACCGACGTCGGCAGAAAGCCGACCGACAGAGACCGACGTCGGCGAGATATCGATCGACGACGGCATCTGTGTGTCGACACAGAAAGGCCGAGACCCTTCCAGATTCAGAGTTCACTCCCAGATTTGCAAAATACAGGATTTTAAGACCAGATTTTAATATTCCTTATTTGTATAACAGAGACTCATCTTTTGTAATCATCCAGAAGAATAAGTAATAAGATGTTGATTTGCTATGGACAGATTATACTGTGATTTGCTTATGCTTATTTGAATATATTTTGCAAGTTTATATTGTGATCAGAGCTTTAGAGTTTATATATTCCCTATTTGAAGGGACATCACAGTGGTATCAGAGCTTTGGTCTTTGGTATCAAAGTTTTTTGTGCAGATAAGAGAGCCCCTAAGTAAGGGACATCACAGTGGTATCAGAGCTAAATTCCTGCCATCCTGTTGGGCACATCAGAGCTAATGTCTTGCCATCTTGTTGGGTAGTTTGGGTAGATTGAATCAGCGAAGGATCATGATGCCTTCATATACTCAGAAACAGTGGGACAATGATATGAAGACGCTGGAACACAGTTTGAAGCAGTTGGATGAAACCCAGAAGAGGATGAATGAAATTCTTTCATATCCTACATCCAAAAACAACCCCGCACGATATATGACAGCGAAGGAGGAGTGGGAGTTAGTACCACCTCGAATTCAAAAGTTGTTGCCTTTTGATCGCTTTGTTAAGCATAGGAGAGAGCACTACAGATCACTTCGACGAAAGAGTAGCATGTCCCATGATTACTATGATTATGAGATAGGATATAGTGAAGATGATGATGAGTTAGATGCTTGCACTCAGAGTGTACAGGTGGGCTCAGATGTTAGTGCACTGAGGGTTGATGATCTCTCAACTATGGCAGAGATTGTAGCAGAGTCCCAGGATCCGATTATTGCAGATGATACTCAGGAGATTGCAGTGGACAGTTTTGAGGACTTAGTTTCACCGGTTGTTTCTTTCTGTATGGAAGAGTTAGACAGTGATGCTATAGTTGTTGATACTCCGTCTGTTGATATGAGCTATGGAGTTGATTCACAGAGTATGGATGGTAGTACTCCAGAGATCAGTGATTCGGAGTCTACTCTTTTGGACCATGCATCAGAGGAGGATTGTAGGAGACAGTCTAGCCAGTGCCACCATGTGTCTAGTCAGCTGAGAGTTAGTGAGCGAGACATTGCTACCGCTTGCAAGCATTTCGATGATGCTCGTCAGTTGTTAGCAGTATATGGATGGGGTTCTCCTACTAGCATCGAACAGGGAGGTAGTTATTTGTCCTTGACACAGATCCACTCTTTATGGGAGGCTATCCAGATTCTGAGACAGGATTATATGCAGTTGGTCGCCGACAGAGATTATCTTATGGAGTGGGGTAGCACAGCATATGATGCATTGTTGGTCGAGGAAGATAAGGTGAGTGAGCTTACTCAGCAGCTAGAGGCGACTTCTGAGATTCTTGAGACTATGCAGTTAGCTTATGAGGAGTCACAATTTCATTTGGCTGAGATGACCATGGAGTTAGAGCATTTACGGTCTTCACCAGCCCCAGACTCAGAGGTTAGTACATTGAGTGTTGTTGGTGAGTACGTTCCTACAGTTGTTGCTGAGGAGCACGTTGATGAGGCTGATACACATGTTCAGGATTTGGTAGTACCTGATTCTGAGGAGTTTGAGATACCAATGGAGTCGAGTCTCCATATTGATTCTTCTCACACATTTGATAGTATGGTACAGTTGGTTGTGCCACCATTACAGAGGGATCAGTTATGGGATGGATTAACACCATCTTTTGTAGATAGGATTTGCAGTTGCCAAGTACACAAGCTACAGTATCGACACATCCAGGGCAGTTGTGATTTCAGAGATTGGTTGAGTTGTGTTCGCCAATGTGATTATGGGTTCCTCTTTGTTCTACTTTTGTTGATATTACAGGTACTTGCATTATTTCACAGCAGTGCAGAGCATAACTACATTTGGGATCCAGGTGGATCGAGTAGTTCATTGTTCCGAGATTGCTTGGGGACAAGCAATTTTCGGAGGGGTGGATTGTCATGTCCCCTTTTTTGTGGACATTGACAGATTTGATGATTGGCCTATTATGCGACCTTCGTAGGCTAATAGGATGGATAGAGGGTCATAATGGAGCTTGGATTGACTTTGATTCACAGGATTTCTACATTTGATTTTCATTCAGGGTCTTTCAGACATGTTTGCTTGATGCTCCTATTATTTAGGAATATTTGACATGCAGTGGAGCACCTTTATTTTGGTATGGTCATGTGCAGAATCACTCCCTGATTCACCTGCTTCGATCGGTTTGAGGATCCGACGTATATGGAGGGAGCTATTAATATTTGATTGATTTAATCAAATATTAATTATTTGGTCTCATTAATAATTAATTATTAATTATTAATTATTTGGTCTAATTTTAAATTAGAAACCCTAATGCTAATTTAAGAAAACCCTAATTAGGGCAAGCATATCTTTTGAGGGTATAAGGGTTTCACATGGAGGCCATTGTTCATTATGCATAGATTATTGATTATTGAAAATTGAAGAAATTCTTCTGTGAAGACTGAGCCAAGGGTTCCAGGATTCCATTGCAGTGGAGAACGTTCCCTCTTCATTGTGTGTGATTTAGAGGCTGTGAAAGATCAGCTGATTTATCGCCAAATTGAGAGATAGCTTCATTCGGAAGTTATCACAGAATTCCAGGGTTGAGAGATAACTTCACACAGAAGTTTATCACAGAGCTTTCCAGGTATTTTCTTAATTTAGTTTTGATCCAATAAGTTATACAGAGCTAGATCTTGTATTAGAATCTATATTTGGGAATCAGGCTGTTCAGCAATCAGGGGTTAAGAAGAGGCAGGTTGGCGGCCGTACCACATCCGTACAGGTCCATACAGATCCGATCAGGCACCGACATCGGCAGAGCGAGGGCTTATAGAGACCGACATCGGTCAACTTAGGACCGACGTCGGCAGAAAGCCGACCGACAGAGACCGACGTCGGCGAGATATCGACCGACGACGGCATCTGTGTGTCGACACAGAAAGGCCGAGACCCTTCCAGATTCAGAGTTCACTCCTAGATTTGCAAAATACAGGATTTTAAGACCAGATTTTAATATTCCTTATTTGTATAACAGAGACTCATCTTTTGTAATCATCCAGAAGAATAAGTAATAAGATGTTGATTTGCTATGGACAGATTATACTGTGATTTGCTTATGCTTATTTGAATATATTCTGCAAGTTTATATTGTGATCAGAGCTTTAGAGTTTATATATTCCCTATTTGAAGGGACATCACAGTGGTATCAGAGCTTTGGTCTTTGGTATCAAAGTTTTTTGTGCAGATAAGAGAGCCCCTAAGTAAGGGACATCACAGTGGTATCAGAGCTAAATTCCTGCCATCCTATTGGGCACATCAGAGCTAATGTCTTGCCATCTTGTTGGGTAGTTTGGGTAGATTGAATCAGCGAAGGATCATGATGCCTTCATATACTCAGAAACAGTGGGACAATGATATGAAGATGCTGGAACACAGTTTGAAGCAGTTGGATGAAACTCAGAAGAGGATGAATGAAATTCTTTCATATCCTACATCCAAAAACAACCCCGCACGATATATGACAGCGAAGGAGGAGTGGGAGTTAGTACCACCTCGAATTCAAAAGTTGTTGCCTTTTGATCGCTTTGTTAAGCATAGGAGAGAGCACTACAGATCACTTCGACGAAAGAGTAGCATGTCCCATGATTACTATGATTATGAGATAGGATATAGTGAAGATGATGATGAGTTAGATGCTTGCACTCAGAGTGTACAGGTGGGCTCAGATGTTAGTGCACTGAGGGTTGATGATCTCTCAACTATGGCAGAGATTGTAGCAGAGTCCCAGGATCCGATTATTGCAGATGATACTCAGGAGATTGCAGTGGACAGTTTTGAGGACTTAGTTTCACCAATTGTTTCTTTCTGTATGGAAGAGTTAGACAGTGATGCTATAGTTGTTGATACTCCGTCTGTTGATATGAGCTATGGAGTTGATTCACAGAGTATGGATGGTAGTACTCCAGAGATCAGTGATTCGGAGTCTACTCTTTTGGACCATGCATCAGAGGAGGATTGTAGGAGACAGTCTAGCCAGTGCCACCATGTGTCTAGTCAGCTGAGAGTTAGTGAGTGAGACATTGCTACCGCTTGCAAGCATTTCGATGATGCTCGTCAGTTGTTAGCAGTATATGGATGGGGTTCTCCTACTAGCATCAAACAGGGAGGTAGTTATTTGTCCTTGACACAGATCCACTCTTTATGGGAGGCTATCCAGATTCTGAGACAGGATTATATGCAGTTGGTCGCCGACAGAGATTATCTTATGGAGTGGGGTAGCACAGCATATGATGCATTGTTGGTCGAGGAAGATAAGGTGAGTGAGCTTACTCAGCAGCTAGAGGCGACTTCTGAGATTCTTGAGACTATGCAGTTAGCTTATGAGGAGTCACAATTTCATTTGGCTGAGATGACCATGGAGTTAGAGCATTTACGGTCTTCACCAGCCCCAGACTCAGAGGTTAGTACATTGAGTGTTGTTGGTGAGTACGTTCCTACAGTTGTTGCTGAGGAGCACGTTGATGAGGCTGATACACATGTTCAGGATTTGGTAGTACCTGATTCTGAGGAGTTTGAGATACCAATGGAGTCGAGTCTCCATATTGATTCTTCTCACACATTTGATAGTATGGTACAGTTGGTTGTGCCACCATTACAGAGGGATCAGTTATGGGATGGATTAACACCATCTTTTGTAGATAGGATTTGCAGTTGCCAAGTACACAAGCTACAGTATCGACACATCCAGGGCAGTTGTGATTTCAGAGATTGGTTGAGTTGTGTTCGCCAATGTGATTATGGGTTCCTCTTTGTTCTACTTTTGTTGATATTACAGGTACTTGCATTATTTCACAGCAGTGCAGAGCATAACTACATTTGGGATCCAGGTGGATCGAGTAGTTCATTGTTCCGAGATTGCTTGGGGACAAGCAATTTTCGGAGGGGTGGATTGTCATGTCCCCTTTTTTGTGGACATTGACAGATTTGATGATTGGCCTATTATGCGACCTTCGTAGGCTAATAGGATGGATAGAGGGTCATAATGGAGCTTGGATTGACTTTGATTCACAGGATTTCTACATTTGATTTTCATTCAGGGTCTTTCAGACATGTTTGCTTGATGCTCCTATTATTTAGGAATATTTGACATGCAGTGGAGCACCTTTATTTTGGTATGGTCATGTGCAGAATCACTCCCTGATTCACCTGCTTCGATCGGTTTGAGGATCCGACGTATATGGAGGGAGCTATTAATATTTGATTGATTTAATCAAATATTAATTATTTGGTCTCATTAATAATTAATTATTAATTATTAATTATTTGGTCTAATTTTAAATTAGAAACCCTAATGCTAATTTAAGAAAACCCTAATTAAGGCAAGCATATCTTTTGAGGGTATAAGGGTTTCACATGGAGGCCATTGTTCATTATGCATAGATTATTGATTATTGAAAATTGAAGAAATTCTTCCGTGAAGACTGAGCCAAGGGTTCTAGGATTCCATTGCAGTGGAGAACGTTCCCTCTTCATTGTGTGTGATTTAGAGGCTGTGAAAGATCAGCTGATTTATCGCCAAATTGAGAGATAGCTTCATTCGGAAGTTATCACAGAATTCCAGGGTTGAGAGATAACTTCACACAGAAGTTTATCACAGAGCTTTCCAGGTATTTTCTTAATTTAGTTTTGATCCAATAAGTTATACAGAGCTAGATCTTGTATTAGAATCTATATTTGGGAATCAGGCTGTTCAGCAATTAGGGGTTAAGAAGAGGTAGGTTGGCGGCCGTACCACATCCGTACAGGTCCATACAGATCCGATCAGGCACCGACATCGGCAGAGCGAGGGCTTATAGAGACCGACATCGGTCGACTTAGGACCGACGTCGGCAGAAAGCCGACCGACAGAGACCGACGTCGGCGAGATATCGACCGACGACGGCATCTGTGTGTCGACACAGAAAGGCCGAGACCCTTCCAGATTCAGAGTTCACTCCCAAATTTGCAAAATACAGGATTTTAAGACCAGATTTTAATATTCCTTATTTGTATAACAGAGACTCATCTTTTGTAATCATCCAGAAGAATAAGTAATAAGATGTTGATTTGCTATGGACAGATTATACTGTGATTTGCTTATGCTTATTTGAATATATTCTGCAAGTTTATATTGTGATCAGAGCTTTAGAGTTTATATATTCCCTATTTGAAGGGACATCACAGTGGTATCAGAGCTTTGGTCTTTGGTATCAAAGTTTTTTGTGCAGATAAGAGAGCCCCTAAGTAAGGGACATCACAGTGGTATCAGAGCTAAATTCCTGCCATCCTGTTGGGCACATCAGAGCTAATGTCTTGCCATCTTGTTGGGTAGTTTGGGTAGATTGAATCAGCGAAGGATCATGATGCCTTCATATACTCAGAAACAGTGGGACAATGATATGAAGACGCTGGAACACAGTTTGAAGCAGTTGGATGAAACCCAGAAGAGGATGAATGAAATTCTTTCATATCCTACATCCAAAAACAACCCCGCACGATATATGACAGCGAAGGAGGAGTGGGAGTTAGTACCACCTTGAATTCAGAAGTTGTTGCCTTTTGATCGCTTTGTTAAGCATAGGAGAGAGCACTACAGATCACTTCGACGAAAGAGTAGCATGTCCCATGATTATTATGATTATGAGATAGGATATAGTGAAGATGATGATGAGTTAGATGCTTGCACTCAGAGTGTACAGGTGGGCTCAGATGTTAGTGCACTGAGGGTTGATGATCTCTCAACTATGGCAGAGATTGTAGCAGAGTCCCAGGATTCGATTATTACAGATGATACTCAGGAGATTGCAGTGGACAGTTTTGAGGACTTAGTTTCACCGGTTGTTTCTTTCTGTATGGAAGAGTTAGACAGTGATGCTATAGTTGTTGATACTCCGTCTGTTGATATGAGCTATGGAGTTGATTCACAGAGTATGGATGGTAGTACTCCAGAGATCAGTGATTCAGAGTCTACTCTTTTGGACCATGCATCAGAGGAGGATTGTAGGAGACAGTCTAGCCAGTGCCACCATGTGTCTAGTCAGCTAAGAGTTAGTGAGCGAGACATTGCTACCGCTTGCAAGCATTTCGATGATGCTCGTCAGTTGTTAGCAGTATATGGATGGGGTTCTCCTACTAGCATCGAACAGGGAGGTAGTTATTTGTCCTTGACACAGATCCACTCTTTATGGGAGGCTATCCAGATTCTGAGACAGGATTATATGCAGTTGGTCGCCGACAGAGATTATCTTATGGAGTGGGGTAGCACAGCATATGATGCATTGTTGGTCGAGGAAGATAAGGTGAGTGAGCTTACTCAGCAGCTAGAGGCGACTTCTGAGATTCTTGAGACTACGCAGTTAGCTTATGAGGAGTCACAATTTCATTTGGCTGAGATGACCATGGAGTTAGAGCATTTACGGTCTTCACCAGCCCCAGACTCAGAGGTTAGTACATTGAGTGTTGTTGGTGAGTACGTTCCTACAGTTGTTGCTGAGGAGCACGTTGATGAGGCTGATACACATGTTCAGGATTTGGTAGTACCTGATTCTGAGGAGTTTGAGATACCAATGGAGTCGAGTCTCCATATTGATTCTTCTCACACATTTGATAGAATGGTACAGTTGGTTGTGCCACCATTACAGAGGGATCAGTTATGGGATGGATTAACACCATCTTTTGTAGATAGGATTTGCAGTTGCCAAGTACACAAGCTACAGTATCGACACATCCAGGGCAGTTGTGATTTCAGAGATTGGTTGAGTTGTGTTCGCCAATGTGATTATGGGTTCCTCTTTGTTCTACTTTTGTTGATATTACAGGTACTTGCATTAATTCACAGTAGTGCAGAGCATAACTACATTTGGGATCCAGGTGGATCGAGTAGTTCATTGTTCCGAGATTGCTTGGGGACAAGCAATTTTTGGAGGGGCGGATTGTCATGTCCCCTTTTTTGTGGACATTGACAGATTTGATGATTGGCCTATTATGCGACCTTCGTAGGCTAATAGGATGGATAGAGGGTCATAATGGAGCTTGGATTGACTTTGATTCACAAGATTTCTACATTTGATTTTTATTCAGGGTCTTTCAGACATGTTTGCTTGATGCTCCTATTATTTAGGAATATTTGACATGCAGTGGAGCACCTTTATTTTGGTATGGTCATGTGCAGAATCACTCCCTGATTCACCTGCTTCGATCGGTTTGAGGATCCGACGTATATGGAGGGAGCTATTAATATTTGATTGATTTAATCAAATATTAATTATTTGGTCTCATTAATAATTAATTATTAATTATTAATTATTTGGTCTAATTTTAAATTAGAAACCCTAATGCTAATTTAAGAAAACCCTAATTAGGGCAAGCATATCTTTTGAGGGTATAAGGGTTTCACATGGAGGCCATTGTTCATTATGCATAGATTATTGATTATTGAAAATTGAAGAAATTCTTCTGTGAAGACTGAGCCAAGGGTTCCAGGATTCCATTGCAGTGGAGAACGTTCCCTCTTCATTGTGTGTGATTTAGAGGCTGTGAAAGATCAGCTGATTTATCGCCAAATTGAGAGATAGCTTCATTCGGAAGTTATCACAGAATTCCAGGGTTGAGAGATAACTTCACACAGAAGTTTATCACAGAGCTTTCCAGGTATTTTCTTAATTTAGTTTTGATCCAATAAGTTATACAGAGCTAGATCTTGTATTAGAATCTATATTTGGGAATCAGGCTGTTCAGCAATCAGGGGTTAAGAAGAGGCAGGTTGGCGGCCGTACCACATCCGTACAGGTCCATACAGATCCGATCAGGCACCGACATCGGCAGAGTGAGGGCTTATAGAGACCGACATCGGTCGACTTAGGACCGACGTCGGCAGAAAGCCGA
This sequence comes from Torreya grandis, assembly GCA_037957365.1. Classification (NCBI taxonomy): domain Eukaryota; kingdom Viridiplantae; phylum Streptophyta; class Pinopsida; order Cupressales; family Taxaceae; genus Torreya; species Torreya grandis. Next base: position 470,239 of record JARHVA010004101.1, read on the forward strand.
CCGACAGAGACCGACGTTGGCGAGATATCGACCGACGACGGCATCTGTGTGTCGACACAGAAAGGCCGAGACCCTTCCAGATTCAGAGTTCACTCCCAGATTTGCAAAATACAGGATTTTAAGACCAGATTTTAATAGTCCTTATTTGTATAACAGAGACTCATCTTTTGTAATCATCCAGAAGAATAAGTAATAAGATGTTGATTTGCTATGGACAGATTATACTGTGATTTGCTTATGCTTATTTGAATATATTCTGCAAGTTTATATTGTGATCAGAGCTTTAGAGTTTATATATTCCCTATTTGAAGGGACATCACAGTGGTATCAGAGCTTTGGTCTTTGGTATCAAAGTTTTTTGTGCAGATAAGAGAGCCCCTAAGTAAGGGACATCACAGTGGTATCAGAGCTAAATTCCTGCCATCCTGTTGGGCACATCAGAGCTAATGTCTTGCCATCTTGTTGGGTAGTTTGGGTAGATTGAATCAGCGAAGGATCATGATGCCTTCATATACTCAGAAACAGTGGGACAATGATATGAAAACGCTGGAACACAGTTTGAAGCAGTTGGATGAAACCCAGAAGAGGATGAATGAAATTCTTTCATATCCTACATCCAAAAACAACCCCGCACGATATATGACAGCGAAGGAGGAGTGGGAGTTAGTACCACCTCAAATTCAGAAGTTGTTGCCTTTTGATCGCTTTGTTAAGCATAGGAGAGAGCACTACAGATCACTTCGACGAAAGAGTAGCATGTCCCATGATTATTATGATTATGAGATAGGATATAGTGAAGATGATGATGAGTTAGATGCTTGCACTCAGAGTGTACAGGTGGGATCAGATGTTAGTGCACTGAGGGTTGATGATCTCTCAACTATGGCAGAGATTGTAGCAGAGTCCCAGGATCCGATTATTGCAGATGATACTCAGGAGATTGCAGTGGACAGTTTTGAGGACTTAGTTTCACCGATTGTTTCTTTCTGTATGGAAGAGTTAGACAGTGATGGTATAGTTGTTGATACTCCGTCTGTTGATATGAGCTATGGAGTTGATTCACAGAGTATGGATGGTAGTACTCCAGAGATCAGTGATTCGGAGTCTACTCTTTTGGACCATGCATCAGAGGAGGATTGTAGGAGACAGTCTAGCCAGTGCCACCATGTGTCTAGTCAGCTGAGAGTTAGTGAGCGAGACATTGCTACCGCTTGCAAGCATTTCGATGATGCTCGTCAGTTGTTAGCAGTATATGGATGGGGTTCTCCTACTAGCATCGAACAGGGAGGTAGTTATTTGTCCTTGACACAGATCCACTCTTTATGGGAGGCTATCCAGATTCTGAGACAGGATTATATGCAGTTGGTCGCCGACAGAGATTATCTTATGGAGTGGGGTAGCACAGCATATGATGCATTGTTGGTCGAGGAAGATAAGGTGAGTGAGCTTACTCAGCAGCTAAAGGCGACTTCTGAGATTCTTGAGACTACGCAGTTAGCTTATGAGGAGTCACAATTTCATTTGGCTGAGATGACCATGGAGTTAGAGCATTTACGGTCTTCACCAGCCCCAGACTCAGAGGTTAGTACATTGAGTGTTGTTGGTGAGTACGTTCCTACAGTTGTTGCTGAGGAGCACGTTGATGAGGCTGATACACATGTTCAGGATTTGGTAGTACCTGATTCTGAGGAGTTTGAGATACCAATGGAGTCGAGTCTCCATATTGATTCTTCTCACACATTTGATAGTATGGTACAGTTGGTTGTGCCACCATTACAGAGGGATCAGTTATGGGATGGATTAACACCATCTTTTGTAGATAGGATTTGCAGTTGCCAAGTACACAAGCTACAGTATCGACACATCCAGGGCAGTTGTGATTTCAGAGATTGGTTGAGTTGTGTTCGCCAATGTGATTATGGGTTCCTCTTTGTTCTACTTTTGTTGATATTACAGGTACTTGCATTAATTCACAGCAGTGCAGAGCATAACTACATTTGGGATCCAGGTGGATCGAGTAGTTCATTGTTCCGAGATTGCTTGGGGACAAGCAATTTTCAGAGGGGCGGATTGTCATGTCCCCTTTTTTGTGGACATTGACAGATTTGATGATTGGCCTATTATGCGACCTTCGTAGGCTAATAGGATGGATAGAGGGTCATAATGGAGCTTGGATTGACTTTGATTCACAGGATTTCTACATTTGATTTTCATTCAGGGTCTTTCAGACATGTTTGCTTGATGCTCCTATTATTTAGGAATATTTGACATGCAGTGGAGCACCTTTATTTTGGTATGGTCATGTGCAGAATCACTCCCTGATTCACCTGCTTCGATCGGTTTGAGGATCTGACGTATATGGAGGGAGCTATTAATATTTGATTGATTTAATCAAATATTAATTATTTGGTCTCATTAATAATTAATTATTAATTATTAATTATTTGGTCTAATTTTAAATTAGAAACCCTAATGCTAATTTAAGAAAACCTTAATTAGGGCAAGCATATCTTTTGAGGGTATAAGGGTTTCACATGGAGGCCATTGTTCATTATGCATAGATTATTGATTATTGAAAATTGAAGAAATTCTTCTGTGAAGACTGAGCCAAGGGTTCCAGGATTCCATTGCAGTGGAGAACGTTCCCTCTTCATTGTGTGTGATTTAGAGGCTGTGAAAGATCAGCTGATTTATCGCCAAATTGAGAGATAGCTTCATTCGGAAGTTATCACAGAATTCCAGGGTTGAGAGATAACTTCACACAGAAGTTTATCACAGAGCTTTCCAGGTATTTTCTTAATTTAGTTTTGATCCAATAAGTTATACAGAGCTAGATCTTGTATTAGAATCTATATTTGGGAATCAGGCTGTTCAGCAATCAGGGGTTAAGAAGAGGCAGGTTGGCGGCCGTACCACATCCGTACAGGTCCATACAGATCCGATCAGGCACCGACATCGGCAGAGCGAGGGCTTATAGAGACCGACATCAGTCGACTTAGGACCGACGTCGGCAGAAAGCCGACCGACAGAGACCGACGTCGGTGAGATATCGACTGACGACGGCATCTGTGTGTCGACACAGAAAGGCCGAGACCCTTCCAGATTCAGAGTTCACTCCCAGATTTGCAAAATACAGGATTTTAAGACCAGATTTTAATATTCCTTATTTGTATAACAGAGACTCATCTTTTGTAATCATCCAGAAGAATAAGTAATAAGATGTTGATTTGCTATGGACAGATTATACTGTGATTTGCTTATGCTTATTTGAATATATTCTGCAAGTTTATATTGTGATCAGAGCTTTAGAGTTTATATATTCCCTATTTGAAGGGACATCACAGTGGTATCAGAGCTTTGGTCTTTGGTATCAAAGTTTTTTGTGCAGATAAGAGAGCCCCTAAGTAAGGGACATCACACTTATTATTCATGTATATTTACATTTGATAAATCTATACCATATTCAAAAATAAAAATTATATGGTCTAGTGGCAACTATTGGTCTTACAAATAAATTTGTTAATCTAACTACACATGGACCTTACTAAGTCATAAAAGTTATTTTGGCTTCATAATTTCCACCACTATACCTAAATTTCAAGATTTATTCCAATAATTAATATTAAATACCATTCCAAAAAATTATCTCCATGCACTTGGTTTCATCGCTCTATAATGATAACATACTCCTAATCTTCTTCTCACTACTACCTCAATTTTTCATTGTCTTCATCATTAGGCCTGTTGGCAATTAGCTAACTTGGATGATAAATTTATCACACTTGAGGTATATAATATATTCATAAACCTTTATGTACATGAAACATGAGTCTCAATATTCATCATCCATCCATTTCCATACTTTGACTTGGTCAACTCTAACTACCACAACAAATCTCTAAGGAATTAACACTTTCCTATAGGGTCTACTCACACACATAACAACTTAATCACACCTAGATGTGCCTATGAGAGTTTAATAAAACCTACAATAGATTAATTTATCATATCAATCCATTTTTGACATTTTTGATAAACATCTTCAACATAAGATCCTTATTAGGGTTTAAAGAGGGTTTAAACCTATTTCAATTCTTAACAATCAATCATAAAGTATAGCCCCTTAATATAAAAAAATGCCTAGAATTTTGAGATAGGAACCTTCCCAATCTACCATGAATATCATAATATTCTATGAAAATGTTTGATGAGCTAATGAACATAATACAATCCTTCTCTAGTTGAGAACCCTTCATTTTGAGCACTCAAGAGACCTCAAAATAATGTTTCTTGCCTTGTCCTTCATAATATGACATAAAATTATGTGAAAACACTTAAAATAACATACCTAAACTATTACAATGTTTACCTGATCTTAAACATCTTGAAATTTGATCCTGACCCCTCATTAAGACACACTTTCTCTCTTTGATCTCTTAGACCTTGAATTGCAAACCACATTGGGCCTTAAATTTGACCTTCATGCCTCTTTAAATGTGCTCTCCACCTCACTCACATACTCAATAAACCTATCTCACACTTAAATACTACCATACATCCTTCACATGCCTTGAAAATATATCATGATACCTCATTAGGCTAGGTAGGGTATAAAAGTGGTCTAGATGCAGACTTGGTATGAAGGCCCTACCCATATAAGCTCACCTTGAGAATCTTATAAGTTATAAAATCCTCATATTCATGATTAATAAACCTCATACATCCATTCATGCATGTTTTCACTCATCTCACCAGGCCACCAAGCTCATACCTTCTCACAAGGACTTTACATGTCATGACTGATGATTCTTTTCATAATTTCATGCATATTCATTTTTATAGGGTGTCCTACACTCTCTTGCTCTATGACCAAACTGATTACATGAAAAACAATAACTACTAAATGAATTATAATACTTCATATCATTAGTTTGTCTTATTGATCTTTTAATGTTGACCTTACTGTCTTCATTATCCTTATCCTTGAATTGAGTATCCTCCTTTTGGTCTTCTTTGAAACCAAGAATTGTCTTATCACTTACAAACTTCAGACTACTCAAAATGTTATCTAGAGAATCATTACTCTTTTTAAACTTCATAAAGGCTTCAAATTTATATATGCTTTATCTAACTCAGCTTTGAATGATTCCATTTTTAGTTTCATATCTGGTGCATTCTTCCTCTTTAGCTTTTAATCTGGTATTGACTATCTCCTTTTGTGCTTCAATCTGATTGATTATCTCATCATACTCCTTGGATGTGTTAGTCTTTCCTCAAACAAACCAATATTCTCTTCATATTCCTTAAGTGATGACTTCTATTTATGATTCTTCCTTCTTTGTAACTTTAAATCATCTAGAACACTCACCAATTCTACCTCAAGGTTCACTTCAACCTCTTCTTCATCTAATTCTTCATCATCCATAAGGCCATTCCATTTTCAACAACTCTCATTGTCTATTTCTATAGCCATGAATAAGGTTTCATTATTATTATGTTGGTGTTCATTACTATCATCATCACTATTAAATGTGCTTGTGTCACTTACATTAGATGAGTTATATTCTTCTTTGGTATAGGAACTTCTCTTGTTCTTGAATGACCCTTTCTTTCCTTCATACAACCTGAAATATTTCTTGTTTTTATCATTACTGTAGGCCTTATTATCATCTCCATGATGTTCATAATTCGCATTCTTATCCTTGTTAGAACACATAGATGTAAAGTGACCAATCTTACCACAGTTGAAACATTTGAAAGTTAACATACCCTTGTACTTACCATATCCAAACCTCAACTTCCTATAAAACATGGCTATTTGTTTATCATCATCAACATATCAACATAAATCATACTTGAAATTCTTGGATTTTAACCTCTTCTCAGTTTTGAATGTTGATTCCTTCTTGGGAGGTCTTCACTTGTTCTCATCTCATAGGCATTCAAGATGCCATGAATCCCATCCATCTCCAACTTGTCTAAATCTTGCATATCTTCTATTTCAAACACCTTATAATCAAACTTAATAGTTAGTGATCTCAACACCTTTTTTAAAAATTATATACTCTTTAAATTATTATTCTAATCCTCTAATGAAACTGATCACTTCATCAACCCTTAACATGTAGGATGCAATGCTCTCATCTTCCTTCATACTCAGACTTTCAAATTTCCTTCTATGAGTTAGGAATTTATCCATCTTCACCTTGACATCTCCTTCATAGATAGTCTTCAACTTGTCCCATATTACCTTGTTTGACTCATAGTGCATCACCTTCATAAAATCTACCTCTAATAAGCCACATGGTAATCATTTCCTTGGAATTTCTATAACTTTCCTTCTTACCTGCTGCATTAGTTGGTGGTGTAGAAGGTGGAGTGTATCCATCCATACTTGAATACCATTTGTTATGGCCCATTTAAATTACATATTTAATAATTTTAATTATCCAAAAATCATAATTATTCCCATTGAATAATGGATCCTTATTGATATAAAAACCACCTTGAGCTTGCTGACTAGACATCCTCACTTCTAGGATCTCTTTTAGACTGTTAGGCCTACTTAAAAGGACCTAATATAATAGAAAATGTTTGAATCATAATCATTGAGAGGGGGATTTGAATCAGTGTCTTCAAAATATTCTTTCAATTCCACTTAAGTATACAGAAACTAATAAATCAAACATATAGATCTAGCAAGCATAAACACTTATCCATATAAGCATGAAACATAAGAACACATCATATATGAGGTAACCCTTAAGAAGAATAAAATCTAAAAATATATGAAAATATACTATAGTATTATAAGATAAAAATAAAGTTTATTTAAACACCAACATCACATTGAGCACCAACCCCAACTAGCCAAGCACCCACTTGCAAAGAGGAGCCAACCCCCTAAATGACTTCGCAAAAACTCAGCCACCTGATTATTTTGATCATCTTAAAAACACCATGTTTTTCATATAGTATATTATGATCACCTTCTTTATCTCTTCTCACTCTTTTATCCCTCTCAAAATACCTTCTAGGCTTCTTCTCTCAACTAGGTCTCTTCAAGACAAATTAGGCCATATGACCTTGATATGCATATGTAACCATACTCTCAAATATTCATCACAAATAATCTACACTCCTCTGATGGTCTAAAATAAATAATTATGCTCAATAATATGTTATGTCATTTTCATACACTCATCTTACCCAAATTGGCCTAAAATTGCCTTATATATATATACCATTTCTTATTCAAATGCCACTTAGTCAGTTACTCACCCTTAAACTCTTAGGTCAGTCATAAAATAGGTATTTTGACATATCATAAACATAATTAAAATAGATATGTATTCCCTTTTTTACTATCATAACTCTATTATACCTCATTTCACCTTTAGGTCTCATGGAGACCTAATTCCATTAGGTCTACTTTAGGACATGTTACACTTTGCATTTATTAGAACACTTTACCTTCACTAAAAAATAATATAATTTAATAAATTAATAAAATATACCAAAATTAACATATTATAAGGTCCATAACACTTTTTATCACCAACCCCTTCATGAACACTCCTTGTAGCACTGTTCACAATTTGGCCTTTGAACCTAGAGAAAGTCTACCAAATGAAACTGAATCATGTACCCAATTTAGTCACAAACCATGAAAATAAATCATATTAAAATAAAATCCATGAACTTTAAAATTCCATAGTGTTATTTATACATCAAAACATAGGGCAAAAGGACTCAAACACTTCTTTGCAAATAGCTTACTCAGAATTACCAAAATACTCCAAAAACTAGTTATGAAAAAATTGATCTTCAACACATAAAAGAAAACTTCCCATGACCACTAAAAATTTAAAAATATCCTTTTAAATTTTTATACCATTTTAAAATACAAATATCATAAAGTATAATGTCAAATATTGGTCTTGCAGATCAATCTTTTGACCCCACTACACATAGTTAAACCAAAAATAGATAATTCATTTTGGTTTCAACATTTCAAGCTATTATACTGACTTCCAATATTTATAAAATAATTAAAAATACTTTAAATTTATATATAAAAACACCATATATATTATATACTTCAAATTAGGGTATAGAGTCTCAAACTCATCAATGTAACTTACTTACCTAGAACTGTCAATTTACCTTAAACCACAGTCACGGTGACATTGACCTTCAACACCTTTATGAACACTTTAAAATAATTATTATTAGTTTACATTAACATATTATATCTCCATAACATCCTCAAATATAAACATCATATGGTCTAGTGCCAACTATTAGTCTTACATACCAATTTGTTGATCTAACTACACACAGACCTACCTGAGTCAGACAAGTCATTTTGGATTCATCATTTTCACCACTATACCTAAATTTCAAGATTTATAAAAAAATTAATAATACATAACATTCCCTAAAAATATCTCCATGCACTTGGTTTCATCACTCTATCATGATAACACATTCCTAATCATCTTCTCACTAGTGCTTTGGTTTTTCACTATTTACATCCTTAGGATTGTTAGTGACTGGCTATCTTGGATGACCAGTTTAGCATACTAGAGGTATATAACCTATTCATAAACATTCATGTAAATTAAACATGAGTCTAAATCTTCATCATCCATCTATTTTCATACTTTTACTTGGTCAACTTTGACTACTACAATAAATCTTCAAGAAATGAGCACTTTCCTATAGGGTCTATTCACACACCTAACAACTAAATCACACCTAGAGGTATCTTGGAGATTTTAATACAACCTCCAATATCTTACGTAAGTATACCAAACCATTATAGGCACTTTTTATCAACATATTTAACATCAGGTCTTTATTAAGGTTCTAAGAGGGTTTAAACCTATTTGCATTGTTAACAAATCATTCATAAAGTATAGCCCCTAAATCCAAAAATAAATGTATATAATTTTGAAATAGGACCCTTCCCAATCTACCATGAATATCTTAAGTTTCCATGCAAAGTTTTGACAAGATAATGAGTGCAAAAAAATCCTTCATGGGTTGAGAACCCTTCATTCTAAGTACTTGATAAACCTCCAAACCACTTTTCTTGACTTGTATTTCATAGTATCACCTTAAAATATATAAACACACTTTTGAAAAAATACCTCACCTTTTACAATGATTACATGAGATTAAACATCTTGAAATATGAACATGACCCCTCATTAGGCCTCTCTCTCTCTCTCTCTCTCTCTCTCTCTCTCTCTCTCTCTCTCTCTCTCTCTCTCTCTCTCTCTCTCTCTCTCTCTCTCTCTCTCTCTCTCTCTCTCTCAGACCTTAACTTGAAAACCACATTAGACCTTAAAAATGACCTTCATGCCTCTTTTAATGTGATCTCCACCTCAATCACATACTCAATAAATGTATATCATGATTAAATACTACCATACATCATTCACGTGCCTTGACAACAAATCATGATACCTCATTATGCTACGTAGGGTTTGGAAGTGGTCTAGATGCAGACTTGGTTTGAAGGTTCTGCCCCTATAGGCTCACCCTGAGACTCTTATAAGTAATCCAATGCATCACATTCATGATTAAGTAACCCTCTACATCCATTCATGCCTATTTTCACTCATCGAGCACCAAACCACCACCTTCTCACAAGGATTTTACATGCCATGACTATTATCATGACTAGGCTTCTTAAACACTTGAAACTTGAGAACTGACCTTGAAACACTTATGAAAGTATCTATACTTTAATTATATGATCACACAATTACAAATAACCTCTCACAAGTGTGTGTTTACTTACTTCACCAAACTTCACTATGCACACATTCTCACAAGATCTAGACTAGGCTTCTCAAGACACCTTTTAATCAAGAACTTGTATAAAATATGCTTGCCTTAATGATATCAAACAATAACACTCTTTTAGGAAACACTCTCATGCGACTACAATAATATATTTCTGATCAACATTCTATCATGAACTTATGCAGACTTAGATCCTCATAACCAAGTTTCAATGCTCACTTGACCATCATACTTATTTGTGATAACACTTACAACTTCAAGCTAACATAAATGTTGACATCAACCAACAAAAAGAGACATTAGGTTTCCTTAAAATTATCTCTTTCTGTCAAATTATCTCATCTCACATGTCTTCATTATCACATCAAGCACACAAGCTCATACCTTAAAGACCACTCATTATACATCTTCACCAAGTGCACCTTGACATCAATGATTACACTTCTCAACAAGAGATAACTTTTAAATAAAAATAAATAGTAAAATCACTACAAGTTTGATCAAAATTGTAGATACATAGTCAATGTTATGAAAAATCACTTCCAAAAGTTCAAAATTATTTATGACTAGTCAAAATCATAGATACAAACAAATGATAATACAAACTACAAACAAACTATCACAGTTACTTAGCAGTTAGTTACATTCAAAATCACTTATAGAACCTATAAAATTGCAAATAAAAATAAGTGGTATTGCAAAAACAAATAAGTGGTATTGCAAAACTATAGATTATAATCAAAATCACAAATTTGTTTAAGCAGTATTGCCAAAAAAATCAGAATGACTATTTACCAATATCATGATTTAGAGTAATTTCATAATTGTGATAGTGCACAAGATATATACATTTTTATATTTACCAACTTAATTTGACCAAAGTAGTGATTTTAATCAAGATATACAATTGAATGATAACATCAAGTATTTTGTAGATTTGTGATTAAAAGTCTTAGAATAACTATATAAGATTATGAGTTTCTGACTAATTAAATAACATAAAAATTTGTGACCATCTATGCAAGATTATCACTTATATTTGAGATTGCTTATGGAAATATCACTCCTACCATAAAAAACTCCTACAAAATCACCTAGTTAGATTCTTTTATGGATCAATCAGATCAATGTGGGCTATCAAAGGATACTAGAAAGAGAAGTTATTTTTAGTGCACATTTTAAATAGACTGCAATATATTTTAAAACACGACTAAGATATATGACTGATAGATGTGATAAACCACACCAAAAGCCTTCCTTGTCTCTAAAAAATAGATTTATGTAATGAAATAGATATGAGAGAGATCAAAATTTTTAGGTGATATAACCAAAATCCCAATATGTACATATTGTAGACTCAAATCAAAATTGTAAGTGAGTAATGTAAAATTGTAAGTCAAAGGTCAATATCGGAAATACAAAATCAAAATCATAGATACATATTCAAAATCATGGTTACATATTCAATATCAAAACTACATATTCAAAATCACAAGTAGAACTTCAAGATCACAACTCTCAATAAGCGATTTTGACTAACGAAAATGAAATGGCTAAGTCAACCTAAAAACTAATTATTAAGGTGGTTGTTTGATTCAAAATCATGATTGGAGAGGGAAAAATCACAAGTGACAGTTTCAAAATCACCTTTTATAGATAAAAATCGCTTTTCATCTGGAATGTGAAAATTTTAAGAATTTTGAGCCCAAATTATTCTAGAACTAGACCTAAGAGCCTAATTCACACACTTTAAACACATTGGGTTAGTTAAAAAGAAGGGATCCCACTATGGTCAGCAAATATGAGATATAAATTTTGAGCAATGGATTTGATTATGCAATTTTTACATTAAAATATACCAAAATCACCAATCCTCAAAATTTGAAACAAGGAAGATCAAAATGAAAATAAAAATCAATTTAAAATAGAATTACACCAACATCATGACCTCTTAGATCCAATCTTGCTCCAAACTTGACTTATGCTTCATTGTTTTCTCTTTGATTGAATGTATTTGCTTGGAAGACTCAGATTATTGGGACATCATGTGATTGGATTGACAATGGACTAAGATGATGGTAAGGATTCATTGATAGATTAACAAAAGGATTAATGGATTGGTGTAACATGTATTTCTTGCACATTCAACTCATTATTCCCAATGGAAGGAGATGGTGGGTTTAAATAGAGAGAAGGGAGGGAAATTATATGGAATTTAAAATTCTATGAAATTATCTAGAGAGATAACTCTCTAGAGAATTAGAGAAGGGTTGGATCATTATATACTACATTAGAGGAGCCTAATAGGGTTTATTGGGGGTTTATCTAGGTTTATAGGAGAATTAAGTGGAGACTATGTACTAGGCATATAAGAGAGTCTAGGGGGTAGGTGTGATTTTGTGAATTTAAAATTCACAAGTGGGCATAAGAGGGATTTATGTGATAAATGGGATGTTAATAATAAATAACAAGGGAATTAATATTGGATGGGAAATATGAATGTTAGTATAGATATATAAATTTGACTAGATTATTGACTAGGGGGGATATGCAATTAGATGAAATAATGACAAAAGGGATTAATTAGTGAATCTTTAGGTAGAATTTGAAACACAATTAGCAAGCTAGAATATGCAATTTTGAAACATACACTAAGTACCAATTTATCTACAAAAATAAATAATAAAAGATAAAGTATAACAAGGCAATAACTATATTTTAAAAAAGGTTCGAAAGACATCACCACTAAATCAAATAATTAGTCATAATACATAACACTAGACATGGTTGCTAAACAAGTATATGGCCCCTAAGGAATTAATTTCCATAGAAGATGTTGCCAATATTCTTCTTATAGTGAGAATAAAGGCACCATAAATGCAAGTCACAATGTACGTGAATATGTGAATCAATTTTTAAATGTTATGAACATTATTGTACATATATCTCTTAATATTACTCTAATGCTTAACTCTGTTGTGTGTATATCTCATGATTTTAGATATGTTTTTTTGTCACTTTTTTAAGATTAGCATTTTGATTATAATTTATAATTTTGTTCATATTTCATTCAATTTTACCACTTTGGAAACCTATTATTCATGTAGGACTATTATATTTTTTGTGATGCTCATAACCTTACAGTTGAAGAATTGATAAAATCATGGTGTTAAGGAGTTTAATATTTTCCCCTAGCATATCACAATTTATTTCACATCTAAATAATTTTCCACTTCAAAAATATACTTATGCAATGTGGAATGATCTGTTCAATATACAACTTTGTTGAGCCATCATATGTCTCTTTTTTACCCTTATGTCCAATCCTATTGCAATAAATGGCACCATATCATGCATTTATAGTGTAAAAGTTCTCATGGTTGTTTTAGCTCTTTACATTACTATATGCACTCCACAAATATGTGAATTTATTAAAAAAATATTATCTTTTTTTGGTTTCTGCATTCTTTTTACTTTCACATCTAGTTTAGCCATGTGAAGGTTTAATGTATGTTAAGTCTTTGCTTATATTTTGATACTTTGTCACTTTTCACTTTCCTACCTCCAATCAAAGTAACTTGTATGATATTTTTTTATTCGATGTACGGTCACATAATTATCAAAATTAATGAATAGATTTAAGCACTATGCAAATATACTGATTATTAAAATCTATTAAGACAAAACAAAATAAAATGAATCTTTAGCTTAAAATATATTATCATCACATAGCAAAACTTCCAAAAAATACTAAATTTTGATAGGATTTTCAATTTCATAAATTTGTTTATACATTTCTGCATAATGATGGCCTAGGATATTTAGATTTTAAATTACGAAAGTGTTTTTTTTTTTTGGAGTTATGAGATCAACTAATATTTAACTTATTTTTTAATTAGTTATATATAATTTATTTAATTTTATATAATTTATCTAATTTAATATATAATTTTTAAAAATAATTAATATATTAAAATAACATAATTTTTTTATTTATTTAATATTATTTTTGAGATAATTCGATGTAAAGCTAAATATAATTTAGATTTCGATGAACATTGATTATGTTATTACCCTTGAGGCTATCAGTGTAATTTATAGTGATACATGTGATTGAGAGTGGATTGTAATAGTGTTCCACATATGTGTGTTTTATTTTTATTCTCCTCAGGGGGGAGGGGGCCGACGGGAACATTCACATTAATAGAAAAGAATAATATAACCGTGATCCAAAACAACTAGTTTAGATAAAACAATTTTATTGCAATCACAAACTATGTTAGTTTTTCCTTTTATTAATATTCATACGCTAGAATACTTTGACTTAATTTTATTTTCTAAATCTAATCATTCTGGATAAGCGAACGGTTCCATACACTCATTCCTGTTAATAGAAATTGTCAACAATATATAAAACATTCTCGGTCAGCTGTGTTAGTTAAATATTGGGTTAAGTAGTTAGAAATCCACTCATTCCTGTTATTTTCAACAAAATACACTCATTCCTGTTATTTTCCTTCCTGAGACGTGCAAAACTCATTTTCTCGGACAATAACCAAATTTATTTACCTACATTTAAGAAAGCAAGATATTTTGAATTAGTCCTGGTCCTTACTCTATCTTTCTGTGTTTTCGTATTCTTTTTTTTTTTTTTTTAATTTAAATATTTTGGAGGAGGTTATTATTAGATGTTTAATATTAAATTTGTAGTACATTATCTTTATCATTTAAAAGATTAATATAAATTCAAATATAAATATATAAAATAAGTAGTGTTTAACTTTTTTTTTTATGATTTTGAGTTAAATGTATTGATAACATAGAATCCTTCTTATCTTTTGGGTTGTAATGTAATAGTTAAGATAGATGTTTTTTTTTCGACCAACTTAGATTATAATCTTACTGCGATTAAAGTACTCACATCAGGAAACATAGGAATAAGGAATTGACAAAATATATGTACAGATATTGAAATTCTTGCTTGTGTCTTAGATTGTCACCCTACTAATAATTAAATATAAAAAAAATGTCTCTTCCCTCTTTAAAAGTCAGTATATAGGATCATGACAAAGTGTTTAAGGATGGACCCTAGTTTTGGGGTAGAACTCAGTGCTTTATTATCCGTTGATTTTTGGATTTTGATCCTTCAACAATGGAGGTGAGCAAAATGTATGTTTGGGTTCGGCCCCCAAATCTCCTTCTCTTTTGGCCCCTCTCAGTATGCAAAGAAATTGGAAACATGCTTGGAAGGTTGATCAAGATGGATGAGTAGTGGTCTAAGCAAAGGTTGTTTACCTATGCTCATATTTGTGTGGAGTAGACCTTAACAATTTTCTCATAGAGACAATCTAGTTGAAACATAACACCTTCCATTGGATTTAAACTTTCGATTATGAAAATACTATCTTTAGATGTCTTTTTTGCCATCAAACTGAATGAAAAAGCCCATCCGTTAATCATAAATAATGGCAGTCATATGAGCACCCTCTTTCAAACAAGGGCGTAGAAAAATCTAGAGATGGCACATAGAAGAAAAAAGGTACAGAATTTTTTTGGAGAAATCGCTATGACAGATTCCTCTTGCAAAAAGATAGATACGGATAGCGTTTCAAGTGGAGGAATCAAGAAATCATATGAATTTGATACTTTTATTTCTGATAAAGATCAACCCTCATTTGAAGCTTACCACACTCTAGCGCTTCTAATTGTTAATGCTAATCCGATAGGTATCGGTAGTCTAGAAGGTTGGACAAAAGTTTAAAAGAAAAAAAATGGCAAAAAAGATTGTATTGTGGATATGAGATTTGGCCATTTATATTTTTTTTATTTCTCTAAGTTATTCTTGCTTGGTTGTGGATATGAGATTTGGCCATTTATAATTTTTTTAATCCTCTAAGTTATTTTGCTTGATTCGACTTATTTCGTATTTCTCTGCGAAAACTTATATAACTCAATGTAATTCAACTTTTCGATATGTGACTTTCCTACCCATCTTTTTTGCACAACTAATATTATATTTTTTTCATATTATATTAATTAAAAAACACTTTTTTTTTTTCCTTCAAAAAAATTCATATTTATAACTCGAATGTGAGATAGCTTGATTGAACGACTCAAATTATTACCATATCTGCCACATACATTCGACACGGCAGCGCAATCTGGGCAGATTGGGAAGCTATAGCCAATAAAGTCCACGGCCGAGTAAATTTAATTATTTATTACGGAGTTGTTAAGTTACTGCTATATAAACCAACGTATTCATGTTTGAATTACACATTTTAAACACGCATCTCTCTTTTCCGATTTTATCCATTGTTTAACATAATGGCCAAAAGCATGATTTACTTTACCCTTGGCGTTTTTGTGTTGATCTGTTGTTACAGCCAGCATGTTATGGGAGGCGATCCCGATCCCTTGCAAGATTTCTGCGTTGCAGACCAGCAAAGCAAAGGTGAACTCTTATGATGGCGTTTTTTTTTTATCATTATTATTATTATTTGTGTCTGTATATATGTAAATGGCTTGCTAACAACTTGATGGAACAGTTTTGGTGAACGGGTTTGTTTGCAAAGACCCAAAGGCGGTTTCAGGGGAGGATTTCTTCTTTTCGGGTCTGAGGGAGCCGGGGAACACAAACAATGCTGTGGGATCCAACGTAACGCCGGCGAACGTTCAACAGATTGGTGGCCTCAACACTTTGGGAATATCGTTGGTCCGCATCGACTATGCAGTGGGTGGAATAAATCCTCCTCACACTCACCCAAGAGCTACGGAAGTTCTCTTTCTAATGGAAGGCAATCTTTTTGTGGGATTTATTGATACTAACAATACGTTTTTCAGCAAAACATTGGAGAAGGGAGATGTGTTTGTATTTCCCAAGGCGTTGGTTCATTTCCAGCAGAACGTGGGGCGTGAAAATGCAGTGGCCATAGCTGGACTGAGCAGCCAGCTTCCTGGAGTTCAGGTCATTGCCAATTCTCTGTTTGCAGCAGATCCTCCTCTACCTGATTTCGTGTTGAGCAAGGCCTTCCGCATCAGCCAGAAACTCGTGGATTACATTCAGGCCCAATTCAAGTAGGATGACATACAACTTGAAGTCGTAGTCGTACACTATTAAATAAAACCACGGAAGGACGACCATCTTTAAGGCCTTCCATATCAGCCAGAAATTCATGTAGGATAACATGCAACTTGAAATGACAGTAGTACTCTATTAAATAAAATCAACATCAAGTTGAATTTGAATACAAGACGAAGAAACCAGGGACAGAGTGCCGTCCTTAATGTATCTTGGTAGGTTTTCTAGCTCATGCTCACTGTTTAAGGCATGACATTGTTATAAGATGCAACATTTTATTTAAACATTTTATTACCTGTCACTTAAAAGAAGCATTTTTTTTTTTACTGGTAATGCCTTTCCATGTGGGTAAATCAAAAACTTATAGAATAAAAATATATATAGATAAAAAGTAGAAAATGGTTTTTCAAAAAAAAAAAAAAGAAAAAGAAAAAGAAAAGAAGGGGGACGCCGGTTAAAAGTCGTGTTTGAAGGCAAAAGTTTTATAATAAATAAGTAACATTAAACAAAATTAAGTATATGTAACACTATGGAATAAACGGGAATCCACACCAACATGGATAAAGGTCGTCGTTAAAATCAACTTAAAGATGGTTTTATTATCTATTGATGGACTCCTTTTAATCAGCTATGTGACCAGTTCTAGCACCACTTTAATATCTGTTGAGGCTATAAATAAATAATAATAAAATATATTTCGATTATATAAAATTTATATTATAATTTAATAAAAGTAATTTATATATTTTTTATAATTATTATTATTTATAAATTTAATTTATAAAAAAATAATGCTTATTAAATTTAACATCTAATTCATCTCTCTTAAATTGATTGATTGTTAATTTGATTTTCAAAATAAATGAATTATCTGTTAAAAGAGATGATAAATCATCATATATCAAAATAATTGATTTATTTCTCAATACATCTATTTTTAGTTTCAAATCGCATAACCTCTTTACTATTTCTATCACTTTTGCTTCACTTGGATCCTCTTTACATTTCATTCTAATTACCCAAGGTCCTTGAATCTCTATGCCCTTAATTGGAAACTTGAAAACATTTTCAATTTAGTATTTTTATTCTGTTGAAGCTTAGTTTCCTCTATAAGAGTGCAAAAATCAATGACATTGTTATCAATAAGATCTATAGTACAAAGTGTTTTATCTTGAACCATCAATTAGTATAATAAAATTTTCAACTATGGTAAGTACAATATGCATCTTTATTGAATGACTTACTTTTATGCATACTCCTATCAACCTCTAATGGTGGAGTTAGAGTAATGAGATTTCACTTTTGTAAGCAACTTTTGTAATAACTTATGAGGTGGTTGTCGTATAAATTTGCCTTCTTGGTTGATCTTTTAAAAATAGATTTTTTATAAAGTTGAGATATAACATTACCCATGATCTTTTCATCAATTTTAACGTCTTTTGGCTTAGCTTTGTAATATGATTCTCTTTGAAACTTGATTTTTCAAGTTGGAGTAGATCTAGGTGCGTTTTTGAGATTGTTCAAAGCAATATGTTTGACTTCTCTTTCTCTTATTTTATTACAAAGTTAATCAAATTATCTAAATATCTCGATAATAATTGACTCATGCAGAAGTGCAAGTAAATTTTACTTCAAGATATCTTATAATTTAATAAATGCAAAGTTAATAATCATTTTGGCAAGAAAACTAGTAATGAAGTACATAGCCATTTCTAACCTCATTAGTTTCTTTCTTAAGATTATAAAATTATGCACAAGGTATTGAATCTTCATCCATGATCAAAGAGAGCTTATGAGTTCTATAGGTAAATAGGTCGAAGGATCATAGAAGCCCAACTTCAAATTGGTGTATGTCAAAGAAGAGATGGCATGAGATAGAGCTTGATGTTAGGGGGATATTTATAAGCTTTGTGATTATTTTGTTAGGTCAAAGACTAATTTGGCATATTGAAGAAGAGACCTTTTATCACTAATGTCACATGGGCAAAAATATCAAAATGGAGTTGTTTAGATTGAGAGAAGGCATTATGATTTTATTTACCATCAATGAAAAGGGGTATATTGTTGTAAATAGTCTCTTCATGTCTTAATAATAGCATGGTTGTCATTGATGTTAAGCTTGGTAATGATTCATTGTGCATTATTGACAAATTAATCATATTCATAGTTTGGAGAGTATATGGCATATGTGTAGATCAAAAGAGGTTGTCAGGCATTATAGATGTCTTGGTGAAGTTATAGTGTGCCATTTGATCATTTGGAAAGAGAAACATGCATCTTATAGCTTAAGAGAAGCTAGAACATCATTGCACATCATAAAAATATGAATGAACTATCAAGTTTGTGCATTTAGTGCAGGTAATCACAAAGTCAACAATGGTTAAAAGTTTTCATGGAGATTTTGTCTATAGGGATAAGAAGGTACCCTAAATATTTTCACTTTTGAAGTGTTTTCTAGCTCAAGTTATAAACCTTCAAAGTTGATCTTATAGATTGTGATGTGCCAGATACCATCAAGTTTAATTGTGTTGAAATCTAGGGTCAACTAGTCAAGATAAATCTAACGATGAGTATTCAACATCTAAATTGTAATCCAATGACACACGTGAAGTCAATATGTCAAAGTTTCTTGAGATTTCATTTTATAGTGACATGTGTCTCAATAGATTTTATTTAATATAATATCAATAGCACATGGGTATTTATGTAGATGGATATCGATAGTGCGGCTTGATTCAAATAGTCAATGCTCAGAAGGCACACGAGGGTGCCAAGTGTCTTAATTGTAGAAGCATAGATCAATGATCAATGGTGATTATTAAAGAGTTAAAGACCAAGATACTCATAAGGAGATAAATGGAGTGAATTTGAGAAATATATGTGAGAACACAAGATGAAGACACATGTCAATGATGTTTGCATTACACAGTGACCGTTGGCATTTGAATTAGAAAAGGGAAAGCCCAGTTTGTAGTATTTTGATAATATATTTTGATCTTGGATGTATTTAAAGGTGATGTAAAACTAAAATTTGAATAGGACTTCAAATTTCATCCATATAAGTAAGTTACAAGGATTGAATTTTTTTTATAGTTAAAAGATATTAAGCTCCAAAGTTGAATGTGTGTTTGACCATGTTCTACAAGTGACCCAATAAGGATATTTAAGTTGTTCTTGATAGTATTTTGATGTTTCAAGATGAAATATATATTGGAGAGGTTATAGACTCCATGAGGACAATATGTGTGTATTTTTTAGGTTTTACCAATCTATCTTCAGTGTGAACAAAGGCTTAAAAGTTTACTGTGTTTATTGATTACACTGATAGTTTGAGTGACCATCTTGCAAAGGTAAGTTGAATGTGTTCTAAGTAGAGTTAAGGAAGAAAATGATTATGGAGATGTTTTAAAATTATTTGAGGCTTACTAAAAGGCATTTTTTATCATAATTTGCCCCTGATCAGATATGGAAAATCAAAATAGTATAACTATATTTTGACTATATATGACCAATCTGAGTGGTCATTTTGAGAGAGTTTATTTAAGTGCTTAGATCTTATATTGAAGTTTTAAATCACATGCAAGTGTTACATAAACCATTTAGGTTTCACCAATGTGATCTAATCATATGGCTATGTGAAATATTTGAGTGTTTACTTAAGAATTTATAGACTTTATTTTTTGTGTACAAAGGGCTAAAGAGTAAGGAGACCTAATTGGTAGGTTCAAGTACTGATTTGGTGTTCTAGGTTGCATGAACCCATGAAGGAGTGTGAAAGAGGATATTATAGATAGGTTTGATGTGTTTGAAGTTTTCTTGGAAGCTAAAAGTGGCCCAAGGAGTTGAAGTTTTAACGTATGAGTATGAAAGCATAATTGTTTTAGGTCTCACCAAGACGTAATGGTGGTTTATGGATAATGAATTATTGACTGACCTAAAGAGTGTGTCATTATTAAATGTAACATGTATTATAACTTATTTAAAAGGCATAAAAAGTATGGTATGCATCTTTTCCAACCAAAATGGGTTATACCAAGAGAGTGTTATAAATATAAGGCATTGTTGGCTTATTTATGTGTGTGGTGGAAGTATGGATTAAAGCAAAGAAAAGAAACTTTGAAAGAAAAGGTATAGGTAATTGAGGACCAAAAAAGAGTGAAGAGGATTATTCATGAATATCTGATCAAGTTGATGTAGGAAGACACATAACATTGGACGTAATGAGCCTATAAGAGGAAATTTGATTGAGTTTGTCTTAAAGGAAACTTGAGAGAGATTAGAGGTGAAGAGTGTAGATAAAGGTGGTTATCATCAGTTGAAGAGTAGAAATAAGTGTTTAAGATGAAATATTCAAGGTAGTTGAGTGGGTACTTAGTTGCCTAGGGGGTTGGGTCCTCCTTTTAAGATAAACCTTGATAAAGGTCTAGTCATTAAGGGTGCTCAGCTAGACAGGGGTAGCAGCTCCTTGTGGGATTGGTGTCTCACTAAATTAAGGGATGGGTGTTCGTTGATCAGTTTATGCTAATCCAAATGTTGGATCTTATTTTATATGATTGTAATCCATCTTGTAGGTTTTTGTGGGTTTTATCTCCCAAGAGGGTTTCCCACATATATCATGTGTCATGTGCTTGATCTCACTATATCTTCCTTGTTCATTGCATTGGTTAATTAGTATGAATAATGATTATATGTGTTGAATTTTTAAGAGTTAGGAATTGAATTGGATTATCTTACATCACTGATTCACCCCCCAGTGATTATACCTCTAAAATTTTCTCTATGTTAGCAGATGGTGGGCTAATATTGTACTAGTTTCCCTATCAACATTAATGAGTGGATAGTAGTTGTGGATGGAGCCAATGGGATGGTTGTGTTTTGTATTATGTTTGTGTTAGTGTTTTGAAGATTGTAGAGAGGAAGTAAATATTTATGGAGTATGGTGATAGTCATCATGTGTTTGGCAGCAAAATATGGCAATTTCCCCTATAATTTCATGGCACAAGAAATATTTATTAAAGCTTCTAGTCAATTAGGGTTATGCTAGTATGAGTTGCATTGATATGCCAAAAACAAGTTAATGTGAGGGAATCCATGTTTCTTGCTAGGTGAAAAATTGGTTTGATGTGTGTAAGAAAAATGAGTTGCCTTCTTAGGATGACCTACATTTTGAGATTGAGCCCAAGTTGCATTATGATCCCAAGAAAGCCACTTTTTCTTATATAATGGTCTTGCATCCTAATTTTAATTGTAATTTTGGTAAAGAATTGTTTTTGTTTGGGTATATGCCCCCTTATAGATGCATTATTATGTATATATGATCCTTTTCCTAAATGAATCAGAGTATATTTGGGGTTTACATTTTTAGATCAGTCATTATGATCTATTGATGAACTGCAAAGATTATTATTTATCTTATAATAATGACATACCCTTTATCTTGATTTTAGGAGAAATTTTAATGAAACCCTAGATGTATGTGAGTTTTATATAAATATAAGGGTTGTAAATAGATCATCCTGATGTAAAAAAAAATAGCCTTGGATGCATTTAATTCCTTACCCTTACCCAGGGGATGCCTTGAGAAACCATAGGAACTTTGTAGAATTTTTGGGTTGTGCATAGGTTTCAGTCTTGCGTTAAAGATAAACATTAAAAAAAATTGTTAAAAGATAAAAAAGTAGGTTAAAATTAAAATTTTTGGTTGGAAACAATTTTCATTTTATTTTTTTGTTAAAGTTATTATTCTGAGAGGTCTTTGTGATCATTTATTAACCTATAAAAGTGTTGGAATAACATATAAAATTAATGGAATTATATTCTTTTTACAAGGGCTATCTTGGTTTTTAAATTTTTATACAGGTTATAATTAGTGCTAGATTCCTTCATAATGTCATTATTAAGGTCTTTTATTGGTCATTAATGATCTAGGATGATAGGTAGTTTGTCTTCCTTATCAGCTTACAAGATCCTTTAGGATGGTCTAGTCAGTGGTAGGCTTAAGTCACTTTGGCTTATCATTAAATTGTCATAATTTTTAGTCCCTTCATGTGTTTAGCATTATTTAACGTAAGATTGAAAAAATTAAGGTTAAGTTTCAAGTCATGTCAATGAGAAATCATGCTCAAGGAGGCAAGGTGGTGATCATTACAAGAACAACCATGGCCTAAAGCTGACCAAATTGACTAAAAATAGAACCAATAAGTTGATCACATTATATTTTCAATTAATTTGGGGAGATTAAGGTAGTTTTGATAAGATTAAAATATTTCATTTACTTTAGTCTCATTTTACACTCTAATGTTGAGATGATACTTGTGAGAAAATAACAAATGTGAAGGGTATATTATGGAATAAGAGAATTTTTATATCATCTAATATATATGTAATGACATGATACTTGTATTTATCCATACATATCATCCAAATGTCTTAATGAAGTATATTCTAACATTGGAATCTATTTATAACTATCCTTTCATTATTTGCTAATGTCTAAATGAGAGATTTCAAAAGCACTACAAGTAAAGAAATGTTGGGAAATGTTTTGGAATAGTCCTCGACCTCCTTCAAGGTTGAGAGAAACTATAAAGTCATCTGATTCACCATTTCTAGCAGTTCCAAAGGGTAAAATAGGTAAAATATTTAAAAAAACATCCTTTTAGAGGTCTTTTGTAGATATTTTATATTGATGGGTAATATAATATCTCCTTGAAGGTTCCCCATATTATTATACCCAAATCCATTTAAAAAGTGGAATTTTATAGTCAAACAAGGTAGGAAACTCATTTTTTCTCCATCGATCTTTTTCCAAGCCTCAAAAGGCCAACTATTATATGGATGGTACTCTGAGGAGAGAGAAATATAGATCCAAAGATCTTGGTCATAGGAGGAGACCCTAATTTCCCTCCACATTGTGGCATTGGTTTTCTTATTATTCTTACTAACTTTATAAACAATTGTTAAGAAGTTAAGGGTGTACAAAAATGACTCAAAACCCCAAAGGGTCAATTGTCTTTTGATATAGAGTTACGAATATTAATGAATGCATGAATATGATTACGCAATGTCTATTGAAAAATCCTTGACTCCTATAATATCATGTTTTCTCAAGGTTATTTAAGTCTATGTTTGGAGTAGTATCAAATAGCCTTGATTTTCTAGTTTGAACATGAAAATCGCATTTGTAAGAGTTGTGAAGTTTTTTTATGCATATAATCAATGAGGTAGTTTGTAATTGATTCAAATTCATCACAATCCATAAAACCTATATATACTTCATTAAATCGAAGAACATCAAGGAAAACATGCACCTATGCTTATATATTTGAACTAGTTGGAACATCCAGCCATGGTGGAGATAATCCTAATCAAATGAGGATATGTTATCCTTGTACAAGATCCTTGAATGAAATTAAAATATTTAGATAGCATTGAATATCATTCTCATAAGTTATTCCATTAGACAAGTCATGGTAGTTAAAGATCCTAGGGTCTTTCTTCAAGCCAAGTTTAAAAGGAGATTTTAAACCTATAGATCTATAAACTTGTATGTCAATATTGGCACAAAATGGTTTTAATGGGAGTCTATATGGCATTTTTAAATAATTATATAATATCCTATTTTATTTTATAATATCTAAAATAATTTTAACCCAAATTTCTCAATCCAATAGTGAAAGGATGAGGTCCAAGTGAATACAAGGCAATGTAAGCACACACAACCTATGCTCCTATAGAAAACTAACATCCATTTTGTATTAATAAAATTAAATTTAACCCTCTCAAGGCAATATAGGAGTTATTAAATCATCTAAAAAATCTATGAAGGCTCAAACCTTAACTCATTTTACATTTAATTAGAGGGTGTGAGCTAGAATGGATTGTCACCCTAAAGGAGGACTGTGAGAATTTCAAGTGAATGTCTCGTAAGATTTGAGTCCATTGAAGCAATGGTGAAGATATAAAAAAAAATGACTCACCTTGTAGATAAATATTTATTTTATCAATTGGTCTCAAAAATGGCAAAATAAGAGATTTTTTTAAAATCTAAATAACCACCTACATGCATGTAGTATGCAATAGGAGCAAAAAACATGTTGATTGTGAGTTTTTTCTTGAGCCAAGAGGTTTTAGGGGTAAAAAATGAATGTGAGTTATATTATAAATAATAAAAAAACATTTAAAAAATATAAATTATTTAAAGGAACCTAGTTTGGGAAACTATAGTAAAAAAGTCTAATGGATACCTATAAGTTGGTTGTAGACAGTATGATCAAAGGGCATATGTGAGATGTGTAATGAGAGGTTATGAGGTATGTAGAGAGATAAATAGGAGTATGAATAAACCCTATAATATTTTTTAAAACCAATAAAGTATTAAAGTTTCAAGGGAAGAGGATTCACATTCAACCTACACTCAAAAGCCTATAAGGACCTACAACCCTGTTATAGGTAAATTGAAGAGAAAGTATATTAGTTGTGGAATGAAGCCATTGGAAAAAATATATAGACAAGAATATATATAATATAAATTATAATTTATTTATAATATATTGATAGAATATTCAAGGTGATAAAATATAGTGAAGGGGTCAAGAAGCCTAATTAGGCCTGAAAGTCCTACATGATAAGTTACAAGCCTGTGTGAAAAGATTGAGGGAAACTTATATGTTTTGGATTATTTTGAGGATTTAGGAGTATAAATAGGTGGGTTATATGCTTCAATATTATTTAATGATGATTGATATTATTGATAAGGAAGGAATTTTTTTGAAAAGGTTTGTTAGGGTCACTTTAGTATGACTGTCTGCAAACCCTTGCTCAAGGCTTAAGGGAGGTTTCAATGAATTGAAGGGTAAATTCATTAATAAAAAAAATATAACATATTATATGAGGTTTAAAAAACCCAAAAATGATTTTTTTATTCCAAAACAAATACTTTTATACATTTTATTTCCAAATAACCCTCTTCGAATGCACAATTAGGGTTGTATGGCTAAAAAGGGTGATTTTTAGTACATGTCAACTTACAAGAGCAAGTGCATGGAATATTGAGCATATTTTTTAAGGAATGGGGTTTTCCACTCAATATTATTGGTGTTATTTTATTCATCAGAGCACATATAGTTATGAACAATCCTTAAGAAGTTATGTGACCCTAAAACCCTTTGTTAAATCCTAAATATGATTGAATTGAAGAGATGGGCCCTCCAAGAACTCAATATGGATTGAAATGAATAATAGACCACTAGTATGATGTATATTCCTCTCTTAGGGATATTAATAAGTAAATTAATGGCACATGTGAGTTGGAGTTGTATGGAAAGTGGCTTTAAAATTTCTTTTTTGAATTTGTTTGAAGGGTTTTGAGTTAGATAAACCCTCCTAATAAGTTGTAGAGGGTATTTTAGCCAAGGTAGAGATGTTATAATAATATTTATGTAATTTAATAATTTTATATGGTCATATTATATATTTTAAGTGGTGAACTAAGCCTTAATGAATATTCATGAAAAAATAACTTCAAGAAAGTAGGGGTATGGACTGGATGCAAGGCTTCAAAGAAAAAATAAGTTATAAAACACCTTGAGCAATATATAAACATCATCTAAGTAGGAATTGGAGTCATGAAAAAAATATAAATATCAAACTCAGCCATAAAATCTACTTAGACCCTCCATGAAAAGGAATTTCTCTCTTTATTCTATTGACTAGCTAGAGCAAGGATCAGTTGAAAGATGTCTTCCATTAATTAAAAAAATCTCCATGACATGAAATAACATCTTAATTGAAGAAATAAGATATGATAGAGGATTTTCATGAAACAAAATAAGACATTCCTTTTGATGTCACACCTTGATAACAAATAAATAAGAAGTCATAAAGTCTAATACCAAGCTCAACAGGAAGATGAAGCATTGCAAGAAATAAAGGCTTGAATAGATGGTATTCAAGGGTGCCAAGTGTCAATTAAAGAGATTGTAAATATCCTAAGAAATAGATAGGTAACCCCATGAGAAGAAGTTATGATCACTAAAGCATAAAAATTCTAAGAAGGCCTCATATGCCACCCTTATGAAGAGTTACAATAACACATGTCCTAGAAGGATGAGATGTAAGATGACAACAAATGTTTTTGAAATCTTAGTGTCACTCTTTTTACATTTTGTAAATGATTTGATAATGATAGAAAACTCATGAGTTCTCTTCTTGACTTATCTCTCTCTATTCTTCCAATTCATCTATAAATGAATCCTTGAAAGGCATTGAATGTATCCAAAATAATGGTTATGGTGAAGCCCTAACAATTTTAAGAATTGTAATTTATTCTGAAACTAATTTAAGCTAATTTATACTATTTTTATGTTGCATACAATAAGTTTTAGTGATTTTTTTATGAATTATTTATGATAGTAAGATTATTTCCTTGCATTTTTTCTTCTCTTTCATGCCTCTATGAATGTTAATCTTCTTTGCATAGGTCATATGATGAGTAATACATGGTTTATTGAGTTTAAGTGTATAAATATCACTAGTGTCTAGTCTTAATCCTCTTGACTAATCACCTTAGCTTTTGCAATGGTCATATCCTTCATATAGAAGCACTAGTGAGGTAGGATTTGTTTTGAAGCTATAAAATCATATTGTAACTTGTCATTTCATAGTAGAAACAATAGCAAGTAGAGGACCATATATTTGGTGCATCAGCTCAATGTTTTCCTAGTATTTCTATCTCTTTTCTATCCCTTTTCCTTGCAAGTGTGGTAAGTTAGTAATAGTTTTAGGTGAAGAATCAAGGGAGATATCCCAATATAGAGGTTCAATCCACTTATTAGGTCACCCATAACTTAGTAATTTTCCCATGCTATCATCTAGTAATGAAGGCTTGAACAACCTTCCTAGGGCTGAAAATTATATAGATAAAAATAAAAAAAAATAATAAAAATAGAGTCAAAAACCAATAAAGGAAGACAAATAATAGAAGAGTAGAGGATTGTTTGTGTGAAATCAGTCACAATACAAAAGATTTACAAAGAGAGATAAAACAAAAAATAACAAGGATTATAGAAGTAAACTTAGAATTTAAAGTTTTGCAAATTAGTGAAATTTTAATAGATGCAACTATCACTGATTAGAAATTGAAATTAATTTTGTCATAGCTTTAGAAGAATTTTAATATATGCATTTTGAGTGTGGTTTTTATATACATCTCCACCTCCTCTATTTTGGTGCTTTTAGGAATTATTAACTGTATTATTATAAAAAGTCTTTTTCTACAATTAAATTCTTCTCTTCAACATTGTAGCTTCCCTCGCTTTCAACAACTAGTATCATATCTAGTATTAGAGCTAGTTTAGCAACCTTAGGTGTTTATGGTCTATTAGATATGGCAGCTTGTAGTATTTCATGGTAGCAGCCTCCTAATTTTGATGTGAATAAATATGATGTCAGGTGTATTAGGAAGAAAACACTATTTTTCTCTTAATAACTATGGGATCTTGTATAAGTTGGCTATACAAAAGTTGCATACCCAACAACATTCAATGACCTCACTGAGGCACAAAAGAATTTATTGAAGGATAATAGAAAGAAGGATGCCAAGGCCCTAACCTATATTTAGATGCCATTAGCATATTTATTAATTACAAGGATAGTAGTAGCTGTCCATTGCAAAGAAGCTTAGTAGATTATAAAAAATGATTATCAAGGTAGTGACAAGGTGAGGCTTGTCAAGTTGCATCTGTTGAGAAAGGATTTTGAGACCATATAGATGGGCGAGAATGATTCAATAAATTACTTCTTCACAAGGAAAATGAGCATAATCAATGAGATTAAGGTAAATGGAGAGACACTTGAAGAACATAGGATCATTTAAAAGGTGTTGAACATCATTCCCATTAGATTTAACCCTATAGTGGTTGAAATAGAGGAATCTAAGGACTTGAGATAAATGTTAATAGATGAGATGATGGGTTTATTGCAAACCTATGAATAAAATTTGAATAGATCAACCACCCCTTCCCATTAATAAGATTTCAAGACAAATATGAATGTGAGAGGTAGGGGAGAGGAGAAACCAATAGAAGAAGAAAAAGAACTTGCGGTATTCAAGAAGGTGGAAAGCATACCCATCAAGAATCACATGAAAGAATAAGAAGGATTAAAAACTATTCAAGAGTAGGATATACACAAAGTTATTATAAGTATAATATACAATGTTATTATTTCAAGAAGTATGGACATTATTCTAGTGAGTGTAGGAAGAAAGAGTATGATATGAATAGGCAAAACTCAAATTTATCTATGGCTGAACCTAATAAGAATGAGAAAAGTGGAAGTTTATTTATAACATGTAATATAACTGAGCAAAGTAGTAGATAGATATGGTACTTGGAAAGTGGTTATAGAAAATACATTAGTGGAAATAAATAAATATTTAATAGCATATATAAGTCAATCAAATCAAAGGAGAAGATGAGAAACAATGAGAAGGTCCTAATCATGGGTAAAGGCAACATCTCTATTTGTAACAAGCAAGGTGACAAGAGACAAATCCATGATGTTTATTATATGTCTGGGTTGAAGCACAACTTAATTAGTATTTAAAAGCTTGTCTAAAAGGGGTATAAGGTGAGATTACAAACTAGAGAGTGCATCATTTATAATATGAGTGGATGTATTAAGTAAATTACAATAGTTAAGATGACAAGTAATAGAATGTTCCCTCTAAGAATGTAATGTGAACTTGTAACAATATTTAAAACCATAGTAGTAGATGAGTTTACTCTATGGAACCTAAGGTATGAAATTTTAGTTTTAGAGGGCTTGACCTTATTCAAAATAAGCAAATCTTGAGAGGGTTTCACTCATAGAACAACCAAAAAAAGTATGTGATGGGTGCATATTGGTGAGGCAACTTAGGAGTGCATTTCCCATGTGTAAGTCATGGAGAAATAGAGCTCCTTTATAACTAATACTGGGAGACTTGTGTGTTCCTATTAATACTCCCTCCTTATCCAAGAATGTATATTTCATGACATTCATGGATGAGTTCAGCTAGAATATATGGGTGTACCTCTTGAAGAACAAATTTGAGGAATTTGATATATTCGATGAGTTTAAGGTTTTGGTTGAGAGGAAAAGTTCTCATTACATCAAGATTTTGAGGATGGATAGAGGTCGAGAGTATATATATAATAAATTTATGTATTTTTTAAAGTATAATGGCATCGAGGAGTAATTTACAACTAGTTATACACTATAGTAAAATGGTGTGGCTGAAAGGAAAAACTGAACCATCCAAGAGATGGAAAGGAATATGCTTAAGGGAAAAGGTTTGCCTGATGATTTTTTGGAAGAGTATAAAAATAGCTTTATATTTATTAAATATTTTTCCAACTAATATGTTATGGATATGATCCCTCAAGAAGCATGGAGTAATTAAAAATTGATTGTTGAACACCATAAAGTGTTTGGATGTGTTGCATATGCACATGTGCCCAAGCAAAGAAGAACAAATTGGGACGAAAAAGGCGAAAAATGTATTTTAATTAGTTATAGTGATCAATAAAAGCCCTAAATATTATATAATACAATCACCAAGGAACTTTTAATTATCTTAGATGTTTAGCTTATCAAGGATGCGACATGTGAAGAGAGACAAGAAGAAGAGCAAGTGTAAATAAGGGCTAGTGGACCATTTATTGAAACAAAAACAATAGGTGGTACATCTAACCATGCACAAATTTGGACCCCTATTTCACAAAGGGATGACTCATCTAGTTTTATTAGCTAACAAGGAAGTTATGGAGTAGCTCATGAGTCAAATTCATCCTCCTCCAACTCAAGCCAATGCCTAGCAAGGGTAAGGAGTTTTCAAGAAGTCTATAAGAAGTCAAGGTAT
Source organism: Torreya grandis (assembly GCA_037957365.1). NCBI lineage: Eukaryota > Viridiplantae > Streptophyta > Pinopsida > Cupressales > Taxaceae > Torreya > Torreya grandis. The sequence continues at coordinate 501,039 of JARHVA010004101.1, forward strand.
AAACAAAATCAAGATAAAATAATGATTTAAGCCATATTTTCATTAGTTTATCCTATTTATTATGAGGAATTAGTCAAGTATAAAAAGTGGTGTGAATCAATGGATGAATAAATGCATGCCATTGAGAAAAATCAGACTTGAGAGTTAGTTGACCTTCAAAAAGGAAAAGAGGTCATAGGAGTTAAGTGGGTGTACAAGACAAAAACCACTCCTAAATTCAAGATAGAGAAGCATAAAACAATACTAGTGGTGAATAGCTACAAGTAAAGACCTAGACATGAATACAATAAGACATTTGCACCCATAGTAAGGATAGAAACATTAAGAAAAATCATAGTTATAGATGCTCAACACAAATGGAAGGTCAATCGAAAGGATGTCAAGTCAAATTTATTGAATGGAGTGTTGAAATAAGAGATATATGTGGGACAAAAACCTAGATATGAGATTCTCAGGCATGAGAACAAGGTATGTAGGCTGAAAAAGGTGTTGTATGTGCTTAAAACAACACAATGAGCATGGTAGAGCTAAATAGACTTTTAAGTATTGAGTAATGGATTTTAAAAAAGTGGTAGCGAGTGCACACTCTACATCAAGTCAAGCAAATAAGGTATTTTAATTTTTTTTTGTATTTGGATGATTTAAATTTTATGAGAAATGCAAATTAGTTCATATAAATATTGAAATAAGTAGTGAAAAAGGAGTTTGAGATGATTGATTTAGGTTTATTGAAGTATTTTATTGCAATATAGGTTGAGAAAATTATTTAAGCCATATTCATATCATAAAACAAGTACACAATGGAAGTATTAGAGATTTTTTGGATGTTAGACAAAACACCAGTATCTACTCCTATTGAAACAAGTCTAAAATTGCATAAGGAAGATTGTAGTAGTAAGGCATGTCCCACACGATATAAGAGTTTGGTGGGAGGTCTTATGCCTTTAATTGTAATTAGACCATATATTATGTTTGTAGTCAATCTAATGTCTAAACTCTTAAAGACACTGAAAGAGACACATTGAAAAGAAGGCAAAATAATTTTGAGGTATGTGATTATCATAATAAGCCACATAGTTCTATATTTAGTAGTAGATGAGTTTCAGCTATTTGGCTACATAGACAGTGATTGGGTCGATAGTATTGATGAACAAAATAGAAATTTAGGGTATGTATTTCATTTTGGGTTAGGAGCCATTTCTTGGTCTTCAAAGAAATAACCCATATTTTTATTTTCTATATCTAAATTAGTGTACATATCAACTAATGAACCATCATGTCAAGCCATATGGTTGAGAATAATGTTCTTAGATTTGAATGAGGAGCAACAAGGAGTGTCAAAAATCTATTGTGATAACATATCCTCAATTGCATTGTCAAAGAATCCTATTTTTCATGGTAGAAGAAAGCATATAGTGAATAGGTATCATTTTATTAAAGAGTTAATTTAAAAATCTAAAATAAATTTTAAATCTTGCAAGTTAGAGTCCAAATGTAAATAAATAGTCGAGAATAAATTATAAAGATGATTTAGGGGTTAAAAAGAGTGAAAAGATAATGAACAGAAGGTCAAGATTAAGGGGAAGTGTTTAAAATGTTAATCTTGATCTTACCCTACCTCAACTCAAGATATATTATGTATTAACCAGACTGAATCCTTCCAATCACATTAAATGCACAAAAATATAATTTTATAAGTTTGTCTTGTGATCTAATTGGGATGATGATCCAAAAATTAGAAGTTATGGTTGATAAATATTTCAATATCATAGAAATAACACAGTAACAATGAATTCTCTGAGAAGAGATGTAGTATTACTCAAGATCGTAATACAAATATATGCTTATCTCTGGGAAGAGATGTCTATGTTCATATTTTGGGTTACCTATTCATTTATACACATTTTGAGAGAATGGGTAGGATGTGGAAGGTCACCAATCTTGAGGGAGATTAAGTGGTTTGAATTCCAAGATTTAAAACAATACAAAATTTAAGGAATTACTATTTTTAAAAACTTACTATTTTTAGACTGTAGTACTAAAATTTAAATTTGGGGCAATTCTACTGGGTATTTGGGGGTCGAACTTCATCTAGCAGAGATCCATACCATCTCACGATGTTCTCCTCATTCTTAGCTTTCCAACGGTTCAAACGGTCAATCAATTGGAGCTACGGTGTAAAGTTATGGCTCTCAAAAGTTCCATCATCAATTGGGGTGGAACTGTCACCTGAATTATCACCTAAATTATTGCCCAAATCATTAATCCCTCCTTGAAAAGCAATGGTCCCCATTACGTCAATGTTATCCATTAGGTATGGTAGTTGTTTCTTGATTTGATTCTTTGTGAGCCACTCACCTTGATGGCTAAACTGGCCCTTTTTGACCACTCAATAAAGCAGAATAGAGCGTCCTTACCATAAAAATAAAACTCACTCCAAATAAGAATGTCAAGCCATTAGGTCACTAATTTTTGAGACACAATACTCAACATCTACTACTCTACCTCATACACAACCCACAACCAAAGAGGATGAAGAAGAAATTATATATGTTGAGCCTGACACCATTGTCGCTTCATCACAGACTCGTGAGGAAAGACTAGATGACAAGGAAATATTATATCACTATAAATTATGGGTAAAAGGTAAACCTCTACATTTCATTCTTGATAGTGGGAGTCAAAATAATTTAATCTCTGCTAAAGTTATGAAAAGTCTAAATCTATCCATGAAGCCTCATCTAAAACCCTATAGTATTGGATGGTTGAGCCTAGGGAGAGACCTCTGTGTCACCCACCAGTGTCTTCTATCATATGTTATAAAACCATTCCAAGATGAAGTCTTATGTGATGTGGTCAATCTAGATGTTTGTGATGTACACCTTGGTCAACTGTTCATGTATGAGCAATATGGCATCTATGAATCATGATCCTGAAGGATCACCCTCACTCTTGGAACATGGCGCTATAGGGTACAAGAGGTACCACCTCCCACATTTATCTCCCTAATCAGTGCTATGCAATGCAAGATATTGGTGGAGAAAACAAAGCAATTTGTTCTCATGGTGGTCAAACCATAGAAATCCAAGAAGGTCGATGTTGCAGTCCTAACTACACAATCAACACAACAAAAAAAATAGATAGGATGAATCATAGGAGAATATGATGAATTATTCAAGTCACCCATAGGATTTCCACTGCATTACTAGGTAAAACATTCTATCGATTTGATCCCAAGATCACCTTTGCCTAACAGTCATGTGTATCACAGATCAATTTTGGAGAATGATGAGATAAAAAGAGAGATTCAAGAATTGATCCAAAAAGGTCACATTAGGCCAAGATATTCATCTTGTGGTAGCCCAATTGTCTTGGCACTGAAGAAAGATGGAACATGGAGGCTTTGCATTGACTATCAAGCCTTGAATAAAATCTTTATGAACAATCGCTACCCTCTCCCCAAGATTGATTACGTACTAGACCAGCTATGTGGTGTGAAGTTCTTCACCAAAATTGATCTCAAATCTGGGTATCACCAAATTCCCATCGATCCCACTAATGTTTAGAAGACTAGATTCAAATCTAAGGAGGGGCTCTTTAAATGGTTGGTTATGCCTTTTGGCTTAACTAACACACCTGTAACCTTCATGAAGATGATGGATGGCATCGTACGACCCTTCACCAACTCATTTGTGGTTGTTTATTTAGATGACATACTCATATATAGCAGAACATGGGAAGAACATTTGCAACATGTTCGTAAGGTGCTTCAAAATCTTTGAGAGCACAAGTTGTATGCAAATCTTCACAAATGCACATTTAGGATGACAATAATTTAGTACCTCAGGTACATTGTGAATGAGGAAGAGGTCCATGTTGATCCAAAAAAGATTCAGGTTATTCAAGAATGGCCCACTCCAAGGACCCTCACAGAGCTTCATAGTTTTTTGGGTTTTGCAAATTTCTACCATAGGTTTGTTCTTGGATTTTCACATGTTGCTTGGTCACTAACCCAAGTGACTAAAGGAGGAGCTAAAGCTACATTTTAGTGGGGTGAAATACAACAAAGGGCATTTGAGAATTTGAAGAACAAACTCTACTTAGCCCCTGTTCTTACCTTGCTAGATCGGCATCAACCTTTTGAGTTGATGACAGATGCATCTTAATATGCCATGGGAGTTGTCATCATGCAACATGGCCATCTTATTGCATATCATAGTGAAAATTTCACTAATATAGTTAGGAAATATCCAACATATAATAAGGATCTCTATGCCATTATGCAAGCCTAAAAATAATGGAAACACTACATCTTGGGGAAAGAGACGATCATCCACACTGACCACAAACCATTGGAATTCATCTAGATGCAAAGTAAACTATAAAATGAGAGGCACCAAAAGTGGGACACATATCTTAAGCAATTCCACCTAATAATCAAACTTCATTGAGTGGAACTCAATGCCATCTCATGATGTTCTCCTCATTCTTAGCTTTCCAACGGTTCAAATGGTGAGTCAATTGTAGCTACAGTGCAAAAGATATGGCTCCCAAAACTTTCATCATAATTTGGGGTAGAACTATCACCTGAATTGTCACCTAAATTGTTGCCTAGATCATTCCTCCCTCCTTCAAAATCAATGGTCCCCATTGCATCAATGTCCTTACCACAAAATTGGAACTCACTCTAAAGAAGAATGTCAAGCCATTAAGTCACTATTTTTTGAGTCACAATACTTGACATCTACTACTCTACCTCATACACAACCCACAGTCAAAGAGGATGAAGAAGAAATTGTAGATGCTAAGCCTGACACCATCATCACTTCATCACAGACTCATGAGGAAAGATCAAATGACAAGGAAAGATTATTTCACTCCAAATTATGGGTAAAAGGTAAGCCTCTACATTTCATTCTTGATAGTGGAAGTCAAAAGAATTTAATCTCTGCTAAAGTTGTGAAAAGTCTAAATCTATCCATGAAGCCTCATCCAAAACCCTACAGTATTAGATGGTTGAGCCTAGGGAGAGACCTTTGTGTCACCCATCAGTGTCTTCTTTCATATGCTATAGAACCATTCCAAGATGAAGTCTTGTGTGATGTGGTCAATCTAGATGTTTGTGATGTACTCTTTGGTCAATCATTCATGTATGAGTGACATGGCATCTATGAATCACAAACCTAAAGGATCACCCTCACTCTTTAAACATAGTGATATAAGGTACCAGAGGTACCACCTTCCACATCTTTCTCCCTGATCAGTGCTAAGCAATTCAAGAGATTGGTAGAGAAAACAAAGTAATTTGTTCTAATGGTAGTCAAACCACAAAAATACAAGAAGGCTGATGTTGCAGTCTTGACTACATAATCAACACAAAAACAAAAGTAGATAAGATAAATCATAGGAGAATATGATGACTTATTCAAGTCACCCATAAGAGTTCCATTGCATTGCTAGGTAAAACATTCTATCAATTTGATCCCAAGATCACCTTTGCCTAACAGTCCTGTGTATCGTAGATCAATTTTGGAGAATGATGAGATAAAAAGTTAGATTCAAGAATTGATCCAAAAGGGTCACATTAGGCCAAGCTCTTCACCTTGTGGTATCCCAATTGTCTTGGCATCGAAGAAAGATGGAACATGGAGGCTTTGTATTGACTACCGATCCCTAAATACAATCTCTATGAAGAATCGCTACCCTCTCCCAAGATTGATGACCTACTAGACCAGCTCCATGGTGTCAAGTTCTTCACCAAAATTGATCTCAAATTTGGGTATCAACAAATTCCCATCGATCCCACTAATGTCTGGAAGATTGCATTCAAATCTAAGGAGGGGCTCTTTGAATGGTTAGTTATGCCTTTTGGCTTAACTAATGCACCTACAACCTTCATGATGATGATGGATGACATCCTACGACCCTTCACCAACTCTTTTTTGGTTGTCTACTTAGATGACATACTCATCTATAACACAACATGGGAAGAACATTTGTAACATGTTCGTAAGGTGCTTCAAACTCTTCGAGAACACAAGTTTTATGCAAATCTTGACAAATGCACATTCAGGATGACAATAATTCATTACCTCAGGTACATTGTGAATGAGGAAGGGGTCCATGTTGATCCAAAAAATATTTAGGTTATTTGAGAATGGCCCACACTAAGGACCCTTAGAGAGCTTCACAACTTTTTAGGTCTTGAAAATTTCTACCGCATGTTTGTTCTTCGATTTTCACATGTTGCTTGGCCACTAACCCAAGTGACTAAAGGAAGAGCTAAAGCTACATTTCATTGGGGTGAAACACAACAAAGTGAATTTGAGAATTTGAAAAATAGACTCTAGTTAGCCCCTATTTTTGACTTGCCAAATTTGCATCAACCTTTTGAGTTGATGACAGATGCATCTAAATATGCCATGGGAGCTATCATCATGCAACATGGCCATCCTGTTGCATATCACAGTGAAAATTTCACTGATACAATCAAGAAATATCTAACATATGATAAGGAGATCTATGCCATTATGCAAACTTTCAAGCAATGGAAACACTACATCTTGCAGAAAGAGATGGTCATCCACACTGACCACAGACCATTGGAATTCATCCAGATGCAAAGCAAACTATGAAATGAGAGGCACCAAAAGTGGGACACATATATTTAGAAATTCCACATATTAATCAAACATCATCTACCAGATCTCAATTCCATCTCATGACATTCTCTTCATTCTTAGCTTTCTAATGGTTCAAATGATAAGTCAATTAGAGCTACGATGCAAAAGTTATGTCTCCCAGAAGTTCTATCATCAATTGGGGTCAAACTGTCACCCAAATTGTCACCTAAATTGTTGCCCAAATCATTCCTCCCTCATTAAAAAGAAATGGTCCCCATTGCATCAATGTTCCCCATTAGGTATAGTAGTTGTTTCTTGATTTGATTCTCTGTGAGCCACTCACCTTGATGGCTAAGTTGGACCACTTGATAAAGCAGTATAGAGAGTCCTTACCATAAAACTGGAACTCATTTCAAAAAAGAATGTCAAACCATTAAGTCGCTACTTTTTGAGTCAAAATACTCAACATGTACTACTATACCTCATACACAATGCACAATCACATTAGATGAAGAAGAAATTATAGATGCTGAGCTTGACACCATCCTCGCTTCATCATAGACTCATGAGGAAAGACCATATGACAAGGAAAGATTGTTTCAATCCAAATTATGGGTAAAAGGTAAGCCTCTACATTTCATTCTTGACAGTTGGAGTCAAAATAATTTAATCTCTTGTAAAGTTGTGAAAAGTCTAAATCTATCCATGAAGCCTCATTCAAAACCCTATAGTATTGGATGGTTGAGCCCAGGGAGAGACCTTCGTGTCACCCATTAGTGTCTTCTTTCATATGTTATAAAACCATTCCAAGATGAAGTCTTGTGTGATGTGGTCAATCTAGATGTTTGTGATGTACTCCTTGGTTAGCCATTCATGTATGAGTAACATGGCATCTATGAATCACAAACCCAAAGGATCACCCTCACTCTTGGAACATAGTGCTATAGGGTACCAAAGGTACCACCTCCCATAGCTCTCCCTGATCAGTGCTAAGTAATGTAAGAGATTGGTGGAGAAAACAAAGCAATTTTTTCTCATGGTGTTCAAACCATAGAAATCCAAGAAGGTCAATGTTGCAGTCTTGACTACACAATCAACACAACAACAAAAGCAGATAGGATGAATCACAGGAGAATATGATGACTTATTCAAGTCACCCATAGGAGTTCCACTACAATGCCAGGTAAAACATTCTATTGATTTGATCTTAGGATCACCTTTGCCTAACAGTCCTATGTATCATAAATCAATTTTGGTGAATGATGAGATAAAAAGATAGATTCAAGAATTGATCAAAAAGGATCACATCAAGCCAAGATCTTCACCTTTTGGTAGCCCAATTGTCTTGGCATTGAAGAAATACGGAACATGGAGGCCTTGCATTGACTACCAAACCTTGAATAAAATCTCTGTGAAGAATCGCTACCCTCTCCCTAGGATTGATGAGCTACTGGACTAGCTCTGTGGTGCAAAGTTCTTCACCAAAATTGATCTCAAATATGGGTCTCACCAAATTCCCATTGATCTCATTGATGTCTAGAAGACTACATTCAAATCTATGGAGGGGTTGTTTAAATGGTTGGTTATGCCTTTTGGCTTAACTAACACACCTGCATCCTTCATGAGGATGATGGATGACATCTTATGACCCTTCACCAACTCATTTTTGGTTGTTTACGTAGATGACATACTCATTTATATTAGAACATGGGAAGAACATTTGCAACATGTTCGTAAGGTGCTTCAAACTCTTTGGGAGCATAAGTTGTATGCAAATCTTGACAAATGCACATTTGGGATGACAACAATTCAGTAACTCAGGTACGTTGTGAATGAGGAAGGGGTCCATATTGATCTAAAAAATATTTGGGTTATTTAATAATGGCCCACACCAAGTACCCTCACAAAGCTTCGCATCTTTTTGGGTCTTGCAAATTTCTACCACAAGTTTGTTCTTGGATTTTCACATGTTGCTTGGTCACTAACCCAAGTGACTAAAGGAGGAGCTAAAGCTACATTTCAATGGGGTGAAATACAACAAAGGGAATTTAAGAATTTTAAGAATAGACTCTGCTCAACCCCTATTCTTACCTTGCTAGATATGCATCAACCTTTTGAGTTGATGACAAATGCATCTAAATATGCCATGGGAGCTGTCATCATGCAACTTGGCCATCTTGTTGCATATCACAGTGAAACTTCACTGATACAATCAAGAAATACCCAACATATGATAAGGAGCTCTATGTCATTTTGTAATCCTACAAATAATTGAAACACTACATCTTAGGGAAAGAGACAGTTATCCACACTGACCACAGACCATTGGAATTCATCCAGATGCAAAGCAAACTATGAAATGAGAGGCACCAAAATTGGGCCACATATCTTTAGCAATTCCACTTGATAATCAAACTTCATAGAGAAGATATCAATTCCATCTCATGACATTCTCCTCATTCTTAGCTTTCCAACAGTTGAAATGGCAAGTCAAGTGGAGCTACGGTGCAAAAGTTATGGCTCTCAGAAGTTTTGTCATCAATTGGGATGGAACTGTCACCCGAATTGTCAGGTAAATTATTGCCTAGATCATTCCTCCCTCCTTGAAAAGTAATGGTCCCCATTGCATTAATGTTCCCCATTAGGTATGGTAGTTGTTTCTTGATTTGATTCTCTGTGAGCCACTCACCTTGATGGCTATGTTGGCCCCTTTTGACCACTCGATAAATCAGAATAGAGCATCCTTACCATAAAATTGGAACTCACTCCAAAGAAGAATGTTGAATCATTAAGTCATTACTTTCTGAGTCACAATAGTTGACATCTACTACTCTACCTCATACATAACCCATAGTCGAAGAAGATGAAGAATAAATTATAGATGCTAAGCCTGACACCATCATTGCTTCATCACAGACTCTAAGGAAAGACCAGATGACAAGGAAAGATTATTTCACTCCAAATTATGGGTAAAAAGTAAGCCTCTACATTTCATTCTTAATAGTGGGAGTCAAAAGAATTTAATCTCTCCTAAAGCTGTGAAAAGTCTAAATCTATCCATGAATCCTCATCCAAAACCCTACAGTATTGGATGGTTGAGCCCAGTGAGAGACCTTCGTGTCACCCATCAGTGTCTTCTTTCATATGCTATAAAACCATTCCAAAATGAAGTCTTGTGTGATGTGGTCAGTTTAGATGTTTGTGATGTACTCCTTGGTCAGCCATTCATGTATGAGTGACATGCCATCTATGAATCACAAACCCAATGGATCACCCTCACTCTTGAAACATGGCACTATAGGGTACCAGAGGTACCACCTCCCACATCTATCTCCCTAATCAGTGCTAAGCAATGTAAAATATTGGTGGAGAAAATAAAGCAATTTATTCTCATGGTGGTCAAACTGCAAAAATCCAAGAAGGCCAATGTTGCAGTCATGACTACACAATCAACACAACAACAAAAGTAGATAGTTTGAATAATAAGAGAATATGATGACTTATTCAAGTCACCTACAGGAGTTCCACTACTTATATAGGTAAAACATTATATCTATTTAATCCTAAGATCACCTTTGCCTAATAGTCCTATGTATCATAGATCAATTTTAGGGAATGATGAGATAAAAAGATAGATTCAAGAATTGATCCAAAAGGGTCACATCAGGCCAAGCTCTTCACCTTGTGGTAGCCCAATTGTCTTGGCACCAAAGAAAGATGGATCATGGAGGCTTTGCATTGACTATCGAGCCCTAAATAAAATCTCTATGAGGACTTGCTACCCTCTCCCTAGGATTGATGACCTATTGGACTAGCTCTGTGGTGTGAATTACTTTACCAAAATTGATCTCAAATCTGGGTATCACCAAATTCCTATCGATCCCACTGATGTTTGGAAGACTACATTCAAATCTAAGGAGGGGCTCTTTGAATGGTTGGTTATGCCTTTTAGCTTAAGTAACTCACTTGCAACCTTCATGAGGATGATGGATGACATCTTATGACCCTTCACCAACTCATTTGTGGTTGTCTACTTTGATGACATACTCATCTATAGTAGAACATGGGAAGAACATTTACAACATGTTCCTAAGGTGCTTCAAACTCTTTGGGAGCACAAGTTGTATGCAAATCTTCACAAATGCACATTTGGGATGACAACAATTCAGTACCTTGGGTACATTGTGAATGAGGAAGGGGTCCATGTTGATCCAAAAAAGATTTGGGTTATTCAAGAATGGCCCACACTAAGGACCCTCAAAGAGCTTTGCAACTTTTTAGGTCTTGCAAATTTCTACCTTAGGTTTGTTCTTGGATTTTCACATGTTGTTTGGTCACTAACCTAAGTGACTAAAGGAGGAGCTAAAGATACATTTAAGTGGGGTGAAATACAACAAAGGGAATTTGATAATTTTAAAACTAGACTCTACTCAGTCCCTATTCTTACCTTTCCAAATTTACATCAACCTTTTGAGTTGATGACAGATGCATCTGAATATGCCATGGGAGCTATCATCATGCAACATGGCCATCCTATTGCATATCATAGTGAGACTTTCACTGGTAGAGTCAAGAAATATCCAACATATGATAAGGAGATCTATGCCATTGTGCAAGCCTACAAATAATGGAGACACTACATCTTGGGGAAAGAGACAGTCATCCACACTAACCATAGACCATTGGAATTCATCTAGAAACAAAGCAAACTATGAAATGAGAGGCACCAAAAGTGGGCCACATATCTTCAACAATTCTACCTAATAATCAAACTTCATCAAGTAGAGATCAATGCCATCTCATGATGTTCTCCTCATTATTATCTTTCCAATGGTTTAAATGGTGAGTCAATTGGAGCTACGGTGCAAAAGTTATGGCTCCAGGAAGTTCTGTCATCAATTGGGGTGGAATTATCACCTGAATTGTCACCTAAATTGTTGCCCAGATCATTCCTCCCTCCTTGAAAAGCAATGGTTCCCATTGCATCAACGTTTTCCATCAAGTATGGTAGTTGTTTCTTGATTTGATTCTCTATGAGCCACTCACCTTGATGGCTAAGTTGGCCCCTTTTGACCACTTGATAAAGCAGAATAGAGTGTCCTTACCACAAAAATGGAACTCACTCCAAAGAAGAATGTTTAGCCATTAAGTCACTACTTTCTGAGTCACAATACTCAACATCCAGTACTCTGCCTCATACATAACCCATAGTTGAAGAGGATGAAGAAGAAATTGTAGATGTTATGCCTGACACTATCATTGCTTCATCATAGACTCATGAGGAAAGACCAGATGAATAGGAAAGATTGTTTCACTCCAAATTATGGGTAAATGGTAAGCCTCTACATTTCATTCTTGATAGTGGGAGTCAAAAGAATTTAATCTCTACTAAAGTTGTGAAAAGTCTAAATCCCTACAGTATTAGATGGTTGAGCCCAAGGAGAGACCTCCATGTCTCCCATCGGTGTCTTCTTTCATATGCTATAAAACCATTCCAAGATGAAGTCTTGTGTGATGTGGTCAATATAGATGTTTGTGATGTGCTCCTTGGTCAGTCATTCATGTATGAGTGACATGGCATCTATGAATCACGAACCCAAAGGATCACCCTCACTCCTGGAACATAGTGTGATAGGGTACCAGAGGTACCACCTCCCACATCTGTCTCCCTGATCAGTGCTAAGCAATGCAAGAGATTGGTGGAGAAAACAAAGCAATTTGTTCTCATGGTGGTCAATCCATAGAAATCCAAGAAGGCTGATGTTGCAGTCCTGACTACACAATCAACACAACAATAAAAGTAGATAGGATGAATCATAAGAGAAGATGATGACTTATTCAAGTCACCCACAAGAGTTCCACTACATTTCTAGGTAAGACATTTTATTGATTTGATCCCAGGATCACCTTTGCCTAATAGTCCTGTGTATCACAGATCAATTTTAGAGAATGATGAGATAAAAAGATAGATTGAAGAATTGATCCAAAAGGATCACGTCAAGCCAAGATCTTCACCTTGTGGTAGCCCAATTATCTTGGCATTGAATAAATATGAAACATAGAGGCTTTGCATTGATTACCAATCCTTGAATAAAATCTCTGTGAAGAATCACTTCCCTCTCCCTAGGATTGATGCCCTGCTGGACCAGCTCCGTGGTGTGAATTTCTTCACCAAAATTGATCTCAAATTTGGGTATCACCAAATTCCCATCAGTCTCACTGATGTCTAGAAGACTGCATTCAAATCTATGGAGGGGCTCTTTGAATGGTTGGTTATGCCTTTTGGCTTAACTAATGCACCTAAAACCTTCATGAGGATGATGGATGACATCCTACGACCCTTCACCAACTCATTTGTGGATGTCTACTTAGATGACATACTCATCTATAGCAGAACATGGGAAGAACATTTACAACTGTTCGTAAGGTTCTTCAAATTCTTTAGGAGCACAAGTTGTATGCAAATCTTAACAAATGCACATTCAGGATGACAATAATTCATTACATCAGGTACATTGTGAATGAGGAAGGGGTTCATGTTGATCTAAAAAAGATTTGGTTTATTCAAGAATGGCACACACTAAGGACCCTCATAGATCTTCATAGATTTTTGGGTCTTACAAATTTCTACCGTAGGTTTGTTCTTGGATTTTCACATGTTGCTTGGTCACTAACCCAAGTGACAAAAGGAGGAGCTAAAGCTACATTTCAATGGGGTTAAATTCAATAAAGGGAATTTGAGAATTTGAAGGGCAGACTCTACTCAGCCCCTATTCTTACCTTTCCATATTTGTATCAACCTTTTGAGTTGAGGACATATGCATCTAAATATGCCATGGGAGCTATCATCATGCAACATGGCCATCCTATTGCATATCACAGTGAAACATTCACTGATATAGTTAGGAAATATCTAACATATGATAAGGAGATCTATGACATTGTGAAATCCTACAAAAATGGAAACACTAAATCTTTGGGAAAGATATGGTCATCCACACTGACCACAGACCATTAGAATTCATCCATACGCAAAACAAACTACAGAATGAGAGGCACCAAAAGTTGGCCACATACCTTCAACAATTCAACTTGATAATTAAAATTCATATAGAATATCTCAATGCCATCTTATGATGTTCTCCTCATTCTTAGCTTTCCAACGGTTCAAACAGTGAGTCAATTGGAGCTACGATGCAAAAGTTATGGCTCCCAGAAGTTTCGTCATCAATTGGGGTGAAACTGTCGTCCGAATTGTCACCTAAATTATTGCCCAGATCAGCTGAGGGGTAGTATATGACAATCATATAATCAAAAAACAAAATCCTTGAGATATGATTGTGTAGAGATCCAACCAATAATAGACATAGGAGGTCAAAATTGGTTGTGAACTTCTCTTTCAAGCTAATTGGATGAATAGTGAGTTGTGACAAGCACCAAAGGATAGAAGTAGAGAATGATTATATGAACGAATAGAGTAACAAATAGGATGATGTTTTTATAATGTTTTCATAAGTTGTATACAATTAAGAAAAAAAGATAAAAACATGGACAAGATCCGATAGAGGAAGATAGAGAGTAGCAGATCATAGGACTATTTATGTGATAAGAATTGCAATAAAAAAGATTTTCAAAGAGAGAGAGAACAATATCAAATAACAAGCATAATAGAAGTAAACTTAGAATTTGAAGTTTTGAAAGTGAATGAAATTATAAAATTTGTAGTTGTGACTGATTAAAAACTGAAATTAGTTTTGTAATAGCCTTAGAATCAAGTTAATATATGTATTTTGAGTGTGGTTTTACTATACATCTCTGCCTCCCCTATTTTGGTTAATTTAGGAATTATTAAACATTCTATTTTGAAAGTGTTTTTATACAATTAAATTCTGCATGTAGAAGTTGTATTTTCCCCCACTTCCAATAATATTACACTTTGATATTGAGGAGATATATTTAAAAAAAAATGTTGGATCCAAGTACCAACACTTGATTTGATTTATAAACCTTATGACAGTTCTGACTTCGATGTTTTCATAAAATGTGGATGTTGAGCTCAAACCTTATGAGGAAAAATAATGGTTGAAACTAAAATTGAGGCAACTACCTTATAATTCAAAGTGGAAGTGAATGGTAGTGATTACATGTTGGTTGTGAATGCAGACATTTTGTTGCATGACAGAGTGGGATGTTTAGTGTACAAGATTAGATATAGGCATCTTGATTTTTTATTTAAGATCATATGAGGCTCTAAGTAATCTTGCATCATAAAAAATAGAGTGCATTCATATTAACATTGTTTGCTTTGCCTTGTCTTGATTTTGGTGTGTCTATGCGTTTGGAGAAAGTTATCTCATCGAGCACTTTTTTTAATAGAGCCTCCTTTAGTATGTAGGTTTCAAAACTCAGTGAGTTAATGGAACAAGTCATAGTTCATGCTTACTTTGTGGTGACTCCTTTCATGACTATTATTCACATTGGCATTATTCTTTTGCCATATGTTATTCCTAGTCTGTAGTACATGTTGGGAGATAAGTACATATATGGAGGCTCCCACTTACATCTATGAACTTTTGGGTGGGAAGAATGGTCCCAATATTGACTTGTTAAATTACTTTCGAGGAAGCAATATATATTAATTAAATGGTATAATATGAACAGAAAAAGAGTCAAGTGATAATAGAACACAATTCTATTGAATGCATTGATGGGGTCTTGAAAAGATAATGTGGTGATTACACAATGTTGTTCAGAGTTGCATCTCTAACAAGTATAGAACTTGACATGTGTTTCAGCCCATATTAATTGGGTAAGGAAATCCTCAAATGGTCTATGCCTTCCTATATAGAAAACCATAGTTGTGCTCAGAGCTAGAAACCACTATTGGGTCGAGCCCGAGACAAGTTCAATCAAGGTGGTGTTTGGATAACAAAATCCCACAGGAATATTCATTCAATTCTTTAGGGAAACATGTGTTTTATATAGTATTTTTAGTGAAAAATCATAGTGATAATCATAATTATAATCTTGAAATGGTCTAAATGCTTAGTCAAGGCTTTATCTTTGTGTTATTTAGGAATGCAAGTCCCACAGTGGTCTTTAGTTGATTCAAGTCTTATACAGTTATATTTGACATAATAGAGCCCACTAGGATCTAAGACCTTTGCACACATAACAATGCAAAAAAAAATCAGACCTTATTTTGACTAAACATTTTTAAATGATTTTAGGCTCCTATACATAACTTGATAGGGTCTTGATGGAGATAAAGTGCTTCTAAAACCTGTCATTGTATTCTTATTCATAAATAATTCAATTTTCTTTTTCTTTCACAATGAAAACTCCAACTAGCACTAGTTGTGTATGTTTTTTGCACATAATAATCTTATTGCATCTAAACATTTGGAAATGATTTTAGTCTCTTATATAGAACCTGATAGTTTCTTGATGGAAATAAAGTTATTCTAAAACCTATACGCATATTCTTATTCATAAGGAATTCAATTTTCTTTTTCTTTCAAAATGAAAACTCCAACTAGCACTAGTTTTGCATGCTAAAACATGTTTTGAATCTCCTTTAAACTATTTTTTTAACATGAAATGGATAAGATGGAGTTGTAACACTGAGATGATGGAGATTCAATTTGGAAGATCAATGGTTAGTCTCTTCTTATCTTTAAGGGTACAATGATTCACATTTTGTGGGGGGATTGGTTGGAATTTGTAATAGAATATGACCATAATGATAATGAGTTATATTGCTTGGTTTGAATAAGGATTGTGTATGTTACCACTATGATACAAAGGTCTTCATATAGGCATGTAGTGTAAGATATTTTTTTCCTCTAAGTAATTGATTATTGAATAAGCAAAATTATGGCAAAACTGAGGATGTATTCCATTATGTTATCCAAAGATTTGATTCAATCTAGTATGTCATCTAATTGTCTAAAGAAATTCCTATGTGCCACATTATATTTTTGAACCCATGTAACTTAGAAATTAGATGAATAGTTTAATTAGACTTCCCTTCCTTAGATTTACACTAAGTGGTATCAGAGCAAGTAGTGTCCTTTTGGTTGTGAATGTAAAAAGTTCTCAATGTGTGTTGTAAACTATGAAAGAAAAGTCTACATAGATATTGCAAGTTTTTGAGAAGATTGTTTAGTTGGTTGGAAGTGTGTGAAGTTCTATAAGAATGAGGGACTATGTGAGAGACTCAATTTAGAATTGTTTGTAGGTTATGACAGATGGGCCTTCTTATTATGGGTAAGAGATGACACACAAGAGAATGGTATGTGAGATGTATTAGCTGACATAGATGTCTAAAGTATTTCATGCAAGGTTGGACAAGATGGGAAAGACTAAATAAGGTGATGATAGTGTAGCTACATGTGATGGTCATGAGTTAGTGTTGTTGGTGGGTTTTTTATCCCTAGAAGAGAGGTTAAATGCTTTGTAGAGAGGCCAAGAGAGTGGAGGAAAAGAATTCAATAAATGGATGAAATGATTTGAGGTTGTGGTGGATAAAAGAGATAAATCTTAAAAAAAAAAAATTGGAAAAATGAATCCCAAAAATAAGTCATTACTTGGATAGTTCATATTTAATTTTATTTTGTTAATAAGAATATTTTTGACCCCATGAGGGTAAAGTTTCATACAATAGGTTGTGTTGAGTTTTAGCCACATATGTGAAGGATATCTAAGCAAGGATAAAAGGGAAAGGTAAGATGAAGATTTGGGATGGGAACATATGATTTCCATGATGTTCATTCATTTGTACACCCAAAATTATAATTGAGATTATTAAGGAAGCTTCACGTGAAGACACTTAAGAGCATTGGTGAGAAATATATTAACAAGATGAGAAATATGGAAGGGGAGGCATCATGTGAAAATACAAAGTATATATCAAGAAGTAGCATGAACATGCATAGATGCATGAAAGCATAGGTTTTCTTGGAATTAAGTATGGAGAGGTTTTTATATTTAGAGCCTAGTTCTGATTTTAAGAATAATAATGTGTATGAGAGACGTGATCATACCATATAGAACTATGTTTACATGAAATATTATTTAGAAGTGATACATTATTCACCAAAAGTTGGAGACCCATTATGTGATGATGGGAAAGCAGTTGTGAAGACCCATGAGTGGGTAGATTATGACTTTTCCTTGGTTCACAATGGAAACAATCTTATCACTTTTATGTTGGGTGGTATTAGGGTTGATGATAACTATGGTATGATACATGTTTCTAATATTGCATCCATTTAGAGTTATAAGTGGATGAAGAGAGTAGCCAAGAAATGTTGTTGGTTTCTATGATGGAAGAATTAGATGTGGATGTGATGAAATCAAGTGCACACAAGAAGATGAATGGTGGAGGATCAACTATGTGAAAGAGCTAAAAATAAAGATATGATTGAGTTGAAAACAACCTTTAGATTTGTTGACAATGGTGTTGATGCAAGTTTTATGCACACCACAGTGTAATGAGGTAGCCTCTAACATTTCAGGATCTCAATAGAGGTAAACTCCACTCCAGGACATGAGTTTCAGGTATGTGGTCTTTGACAACCTATTGATAGAATATCTGGTAGAGCATGTAGGTTGTTGATAAGGTTTTTGGGATGAAGGCATGGTCCATAAAAGGTAGTGAATCTCTATGAGAGTTGGATGGGAAATTGGTTGTTAATCTAAAGTGGGTATATCTCAAAACAAACTCAAAAAAAAGGAGGGAAGGGTAAGGAAAAAAAGAAATCTCTTTGGTTTTTTAGGAACTACTTCCCTAGTTGGTTTCTAAATAGACATGTGCTCTTAGAACCTATGCCTATTGTTAGCAGCTATTGCACACACACAGTCATACATGACTAAAAAGTCTAAGGAGATAATGATGCTAGAAAACTCACAAGCCTTAGACAAAGGTTTCTTCTTTTAGGGAAGTGGAGCACATTATTACTCATTAGACTATGGTTTGGGATAATGAAGTATCTGAGGTATCTTTGGCACACACATAAAAAATTGTATCAAAAAAAGCACTAGTACACATTCAAATTTATGAATCATATAACTTGACTATCTTAATCAATATATTTTACTAATCTTTCAATAGTTCTTACACATCTATTGATCAGTACATCGACCAGTATAATCAAGAATCCATTTACAACTATTACACACTAAACATTATTGAAACATAAAACCAAAGAAAGTAACAACTAGTTCCATATAAATTGAAAAGAAAATTTACAAACACATTCACTGCCAATTAAAATTTATGCTGCTCCTATACTAAAAATTCTCTAACAAAAATCCAATATAGATTACAATTATTTATATAGACTTGGGGGAAGGGGTTGCCTCATCCTCCAAGTCCATGTAAGGTCATTAGATGTAATATTTAGAACATGAGTTCTAAATGTAGTCCAAAACTATATAAGATTCCACTTATAGTTATCAATTAGCCTTTACATGTGCTATGCAACATGTGCATGTGTATAAAGACAAAGGATATTTTAAAATTTTAGCTTGCACTATACACAAATTGTAAATATATGTATCTTTTTTCCATAACTATACATGCATCCTTTTATAGGTTCTGATAACAGCCTATTAATATTTCAGATTAGCCACCTTGAAATGGAACTCAGACACGCATCATTTTACCAATGCTTTTTAGAACTAGGGACACTGTTGTTAACTGTGACTAACTTATCTAAACTATGAGTTTCATGTTTTCCCATTGTAACTAAAACCTTTATTAGATCTTCACTTATATATTTTCTAACCATGCATGATCATATTGTTTATTGAATCTAGGATCTTTGAAAATTATATTATCAACTCGCATCATTGATCTTCTTATTCTCAAGTTAACACTAACTATTGATCTACCTGGGTCCATTAACATTATTATCTAAATGGATAATTTATGAGCTTCAATTTGATGTATACATGACCATCAATGAGGTCCATGTGACTATCAAAATTTAATCCCATAATGTTTTATTTTTGAGCTTAATTTCGATGTTCATGTGAATGTCAAAGATGTCCATGTAACCGTCAAATCAATTTTGTCAGGATCTTGCTCCACCAATAGAGCACATATGATTACTTCTTGTATTAGCAACTAAACATAGAATTTAACCAGAATCAATAAGTAACTAGAAATATGAAACAACACAGGAATATGAGAGACAATACACAATTGTATTAATAATCACTCAAAAGAATATACAATAAAGAAGATGTCACTTCTTCTTCCACCTCAAAGGCTTGCCACACCTCAAGACCTTCTTCCCTCTCTCTCTCGATCACAAAAATCAACTCCAATGCAGAATTGATGTTCACCTCTCCAACCAGTTAGTAACACGCTGCCAGTACACCAAGCACACAACTGTACTCCAAGTAGATCTCCTGCTCTCTGCTGCTACCTGCACATCACTAGACCTTACTCACCATTGTAGATCTCCTATAGAAAGTCATGCACACTTGCTGACCAAGATCATACACATACAAAGAACCCTGTTGATTCTCCAAACCAGTACCCACCTTGGTACTGTGGCACTAGGAGGAACACACCATTGCTCTCCTCTCTCAAAAGGAGCTTATTTCTCTCTTACTCTCTAGCTACACATTTACACTAAAGCTTATGAATCTATTATATAGATCTCATGCATACAATAATTAGACTATCCTAATTAAAATAATTAGACACACAACTCAAGACCAAAAATAGCCTTTGCATGCAAACACTCGGTTCAACGAACTAACTATCCGTGGAACAAGTAGTTTTGGAACTGCCACAGGTGACCGACATCAGTCCCTGTCTACCTAGAGGTAACTGACGTCAGCCGACCTCCTGCCGATGTCGGTTGCCTTCCTGTCCACCCTACCATCGTCGGTTGCCTTGTGCACTTCACTTTGCCGACGCCGGTCTCCCTGGAACTAAACAACCTCCTCCTTGTTTGCACTAGTTGAAGCTTTTAGATCCACATCCTAACAATCTCCCACTTGGAGATAAATAGCTTCAACTGTACTTGTATCTATACACTGTCTAATTTGTACCCTGGCTTGTATCCCTCTTCAAGATCAATCCTGAAGACTAACCACCACACCCTGTGATGCTCTAACCTTTGTGCCTTTGTCATCCAAGTAACCTACCACATCCACATCTACAAACCTATGTAGAAAATAACTTGACCCTACATAGCATGTCGACCTGTTGTTGATCCCTGTAAGAATCCACTGAACTGCCCTTCAGTACCTCTTCCTCGAATAGGCTCCATACTTTTTGACAACTCCCACTGCTTGGGATAACTCAGGTCTACACTAGACCTCATGTGATTTCGAACCCTGTTCTAAGCTTAGCTTGAACTGTCCAGCCCTTGGTGTGCTTTCTGATTCTGCATCCTGCATCATGAACCCCACCAACACCGTCTTCACATCAGCTGCCACTTGAGATCAACTTGTGATCTTCCATGTCTCTTATGCCAAAGAATTTCACTACTCTAAATTCTTCTTGACATACCTCTGAACTAACCTTACCCTTAGCTCAGCAAAACCCTGTATCTCTGAACCTATAACTAGTATACCATTCACATATAGTAACTGGACAATGTCGCGACTCATCATCCACTTGGTAAGACAAAACCACAATAGTTACACTGACATTGACTGAAGCCATGCTTAGTCATCCACCTGTCAAAACCTATACCACTGTCCTGCAACTTCCTCAAGACCATATACCATAGCCTTCTATCTCATGTGTCCATCCACTCTCTTCTTTAACATTGGGAATCCATCCCTCATCCAGTGCTTTCTTCCAGCTGACAACTCTACCAAAAAATACCTATTTGGTTCTTCTCCAAGGACTCACACTCCTCATCCATGCTAAGCTCCCACTGTATCTGGATTCTACCTGCATTGCCTCTTCACATCTTCCTGGTTCTTGACCATCAATAAGCAATATAAAGAAGGTGAACAATGAATATGAGGTTCACTTACCCTTTCTGACCTCCATATGAGTGTTTGAGACTTGCTGTCCACCCACTATCCGTTCTAGTGACCGATCTCGGCCATCTCCTAGTCTGCTCCCAACTGATGTCAGTTCCCTACACTGACCTTGACTGCCAACATCATTTCCCTAGCCGACGCTGGTGTCCCTTCTGCCGATGTCGGTTCCTTCATGACCGACATCAATTTTCTTGCTGCCAATGTCAGTTACTATATGACCGACACTGGTACCTGTGTTCGCCTCTGAGTGATAACTTTTTACCCTCGAGCTCTCCATGGATCAAAATCCTATTCAAATCAACATAGCCCTGCTCAGAATAATTCAGTTCCCTCCCCTGATCTCTATCTGTCATCTCCTCCATGAACACCAAGGCTTTTCAGTTCTCTAGCTTGTCAAAAACATTTGTCTTCCACTTGAGAACCTGCATTCCCCTCCTACATATGTGACCAATCCTATGAAGCCACATCTCTACAACAGAAGGTGAATCAGTAATATAAGTAGATAGATAAAGGATACCTACTTTCTTACCACCATCTAATTCAAGTGTATCCGTTGTGAGAGTTACAGTGCATCTCTCATCACCCAAATTTCTTGAAGAAATTAGACTCATCTCCAAGACTGGTACCTGCATGACTTCCATCAACCACTGTGTGTCATCTGTCTACAATTTCAGCTTCACTTCCCCTTCATCAATACTCTGACAAGGCTCTCCAACCCCTAAATAAATCTCTCCAAAGTGTCCAAAGACATACCCATGAAAAGATGCTCTATTTCGGGCTGCATGGAAAGAGGCAAAAGAATCTGTAATCAAAGATTCTACTTTATCCAGAACATCCTGTGCAACATCCCCTGCAACATCTGCTCCTCCCTGCTGATCTGCTACCAACCAAGGATCTTTATTTCCCTACTCTTTCTTTCCATCAATCAGAACATTCATGCTATTCAGTTTCTCCATTCGTAGCTTAATTTCTTCTGCTATTGCTATACTCCCACTCAATCTGAAACCCCTGTGAGTGACCTGTAATCAACAAACACTACCAGATCTGAAACCACCTATTAGTCAACCCAACCAAAAGCTCTGATACCACTTGTTGGTATCAGCTCTTGAACCTACAACCTGGGCTCTGATACCACTTGTCAAGATCTTGCTCCACCAATAGAGCACATATGATTACTTCTTGTATTAGCAACTAAACACGAAATTTAACCAGAATCAATAAGTAACTAGAAATATGAAACAACACAGGAATATGAGAGACAATACACAATTGTATTAATAATCACTCAGAAGAATATACAATAAAGAAGATGCCACTTCTTCTTCCACCTCAAAGGCTTGCCACACCTCAAGACCTTCTTCCCTCTCTCTCTCGGTCACAACAATCAACTCCAATGCAGAATTGATGTTCACCTTTCCAACCAGTTAGTAACACGCTGCCAGTACACCAAGCACACAACCCTACTCCAAGCAGATCTCCTACTCTCTGCTGCTACCTGCACATCACTAGACCTTACTCACCATTGTAGATCTCCTATAGAAAGTCATGCACACTTGCTGACCAAGATCATACACATACGAAGAACCCTGCGGATTCTCTAAACCAGTACCCACCTTGGTACTGTGGCACTAGGAGGAACACACCATTGCTCTCCTCTCTCAAAAGGAGCTTATTGCTCTCTTACTCTCTAGCTACACATTTACACTACAACCTATGAATCTATTATATAGATCTCATGCATACAATAATTAGACTATCCTAATTACAATAATTAGACATGCAACTCAAGACCAAAAATAGCCTTTGCATGCAAACACTCGGTTCAATGAACTAACTGTCTGTGGAACAAGCAATTTTGGAACTACCACAGGTGACCGAACGTCGGTCCTTGTTTGCCTGGAGGTGACCGACGTCGGCTAACCTCCTACCGATATCGGTTGCCTTCTTGTCCACCCTGTCATCGTTGGTTGCCTTGTGCACTGCACTCTGCCAACGCCGGTCTCCCTGGAACTCAACAACCTCCTCCCTGTTTGCACCAGTTGAAGCTTTTAGCTCCACATCCTAACAAATTTAACTCCCTACGAACTCAACACTTGTCATTTCTTGGTTCACTTTTCTTTACAATCATAAATTAAAAGGGGTCTTAGCATATATATATATATACATATATATATATATATATATACATATATATATATATATATATATATATATATATAGATATATATATAAATATATACATATATATACATATATATATATATGTATATATGTATATATATATATATGTATATATATATACATATATATATGTATATATATATATATACATATATATATGTATATATATATGTATATATACATATGTATATATATATATATGTATATATATATATGTATATATATATATGTATATATATATATGTATATATATATATGTATATATATATATATGTATATATATATATGTATATGTATATATATATATATATGTATATGTATATGTGTGTATATATATATATATATATATATATATCCAGTGTCTCAAAAAGGATCTTAGGACACACTTTAAATCCAAAGGTTTTATACATATTGATAAATATGAATAAAGCCTAAGTCTAAGATAATGTTTTAAAAAGTTCTCATGTGTGTGCCACTTGGTAACTGCTCTAGGCTTCTCTAAGATCTTGACTATTGACACTACTTCCTACAGGTTATTGGATCTCTATATTGGGCTCTTGTGATGGTAATAATTACCATCCTTGTAGGGCTTAATAGGTCTTTTGAATTTTCAACCATTACTCTCACTTCATAGGATCAACTAGGGTTGAGTTAACATAGTTCATTAGATATATAGGCATGGAATAGAGGACATAACATAATATAAAGGACCCTACATAAGGATTCTAGCCTAAGCTCTTAATTGTATTAATAAAATATGATTAGGGCCTAGGCTTAGAATATATAAAAGATCCCTTGCATTAATTTAAATGACCTAGGATAGAGAAATATGATTGGGATCTTTGCTAAAATCTTAAATTAAGCTCAAAAAATAATAAAATGCTCTCTAAGTAAGGGTGCCACTTTATAATTCTACAAGATTTTTGGTCTATTGATCTTGGTAATAGGGTATTGTTTGAGCCATTTTGTGTGAGGGAATTATTTTGGACTTTTTATTGGGGACTGGGATTTGTAAAATACCCACAAAAAAAGCTTGAAGACATAATTTTTATCAAATAAAATGTCTGAAACACAAACTATTAATCATGTACATTTTTGTCAAAGAAAATGTTTGAGACACAAAGCCCACAATTTATTTTGTCAGAGAAAATGTCTAAGACATAACTTCCAAAGGAATTGGTCTGGGGTAAAAGGTCTAAAATAATTAGTCCAAGACAAAAGTCTTGAAGGATAGGCTCATTGTTAGGAGTGTGGAGCTAAAAGCTTCACCAAGGAGCATAGACAAACAGGTTCGGGTCTACACAGACGCCGGCGTCGGTCAGGAGCGACCGACGTCAGTCAGTTGCAGTTACAGAGGCGCCGACATCGGCAATATGGTCGGCCGGCGACGGTCACAGGCGAACAGGCAGGAACCGACGTCGGTTACCTGTGTGTCCAAAAAGCGATTTCCGAGGACAGAAGCGAGTGTTTGCATGATGAGTTCGAGTTGTAGACTCAAGCTCGCGTCTCTATTGTTAGCAATATTATTTTTAGAGCCCTTGTTGAAGAGGCTTAACTGTTTGTTGTAAGAGCATGCTCAAGTTTCCTATTTCTATATGTAGGAGAGATCTTCTAAGCTATTGTAAGAATGATGAATGAGAGAGTGTAATTGAGTATGAGTAGAACATTGTAAATGTTTGAAGGACTGTACTTGAGAGAGAGCTCTTGAGGAATAGAGATCTAGTGAGAGATCTTGTGTGCATCTGAGAGAGGTGTGGAAGAACAAAGTTCTTCATTTGTATTCCTATTGTAAAGAGTTTTTAATACAAGTTTTCAGGGTGTTTTCTTGTATATCTTGTTCTGTGCTATTTATCATTTCACTTACTTATCTATCTGTTTATTTCCGCATTCATTGCTTTCATAAGTGTAATCCATTGTTGGTTGATCCCCAACAAGTGGTATCAGAGCTCAGGTTCACTAACAGGTGGTTCAGATCTGTGTAGTGTGTTCGGATTACAGGTTGCTCACAGGGATTTCTGTTTGAGTGGGAGAAGCAATGGCAGAGGAAAGTAAGTTGAGAATGGAAAAGTTTAATGGCAAGAACTATCAGCACTGGAGAATGCAGATAGAGGACTATCTATATCAGAAGGATCTTTACTTACCGTTAGGTGGGATAGCAAAGAAGCCCAAGGACATGGAGGATGAAGAATGGGAAGTTCTTGACAGAAAGGCTCTTGGGTCTATAAGACTGAGTCTGGCCTCCACTGTGATATCTAATTTGTCACAGGCAAAAACTACGGTAGAGTTAATGACCACGTTAGCAAATTTGTATGAAAAACCCTCCGCTTCAAATAAGGTATATTTAATGAAGCAGTTGTTTAATTTGCATATGCAAGAAGGTGGATCTATTTCTAATCACCTGAATGATTTCCATGGTATTGTTAATCAGTTAAGTTCTGTTAATATTGTATTTGAAGATGAAATAAAGGCTCTTTTAATTTTATGTTCTTTGCCTAAAAGCTGGCATGGCTTGGTAATGGCAGTTTCTAATACTGCTTCTGCTTCGAATATTTTAAAAGTAGAGGATGTGGTTAGTGTTATTTTGAATGAGGAAATTCGCAGGAAAAGCACAGAAGAGACTTCTGGGACATCCGGGAACGCTTTAAATCTCGAGAGCAGAGGAAGGCAAAAAGAAAGGAGCAAGAGGAGATCAAGATCTAAGTCTAAGGGAAGAGGCAGATCCAAATCCAGGAATGGCAGAAGGCCACAATGCTGGAACTGTGGAAAGTTGGGGCACATAAGCAGAGATTTCTGGTCAAAGCCTAAGGAGGATAATCAGCACGAAGGAAAGGAAGAGACAAAGGTTGCAGGTATTGCACAGGATGCTCTTATTTTCTCTTTGCATAATAACATAGAATCTTGGGTATTAGATTCTGGTGCATCTTTCCATGCTACCCCTAACAGAGAATATTTCAGTGACTATGTCCATGGAGATTTTGGAATAGTGTACTTAGGGGATGATGAGCCTTGTAAGATTATTGGCAAAGGTAAAGTGCAGCTAAAGATGCAGAATGGCAACACATGGGTGTTGAGGGATGTGATGCATGTTCCTAGTTTGAAGAGAAATCTGATTTCTGCAGGTAAGCTAGGTGATGAGGGTTGTACAGTAACTCTCACAGCAGATTCTTGGAAAGTGACCAAGGGTGCACTTGTTATGGCCAGAGGTAAGAGAGAAGGTACTCTCTATTTGTGTAATTGTATTACTAACAAATCTCCTTCAGTTTTATCCACTTCAGATGTGGATGCTAAATTGTGGCACTCAAGGCTTGGCCACATGAGTGAGAAGGGGATGTCAATCCTTAAGTCTAAAGGTATGCTTTCAGATTTGAAAAGTATGGATCTAGAATTTTGTGAGCATTGTGTGTTTGGAAAACAGAAAAGGGTTAGTTTTCTAAAGACTGGGTCTACTAAGAAAAGGCAGAAGTTGCAGCTTGTTCACACAGACGTGTGGGGACCGGCTCATGTAGACTCTATTGGCGGATCACAATACTATGTTACATTCATAGATGATGCCACAAGAAAGGTATGGATCTACTGTATTAAAAAGAAATCTGATGTTTTTGAGACTTTCAAGATTTGGAAAGCCATGGTTGAGAATGAAACAGGCAAAAGATTAAAGTGCTTGAGATCCGATAATGGTGGTGAGTTCTGCAGTCTTAAGTTCAAATTGTATTGTTACATAAATGGAATCCGTAGGCAAAGGATGGTTCCAAGGACACCTCAGCAGAATGGTATTGCTGAAAGGATGAACAGGACTATTATGGAGCGTGCAAGATGTATGAGATTGCATGCAGGGTTGCCCTTAGAGTTTTGGGCAGAAGCAGTTGACACCGCAGTGTACCTGATCAATAGAGGACCCTCTACAGCTCTGGATGGTGGAATTCCAGAAGAGGCATGGACAGGTAAAAAGGTTGATCTCTCATATCTCAAAGTTTTTGGTTGTGAAGCCTTTGTGCACATAGATAAGGAAAATAGAAAGAAGCTTGATGCTAAGTCTATGAGGTGCACGTTTATAGGCTATGGCTCAGATGATTTTGGTTTCATATTTTGGAATCTAGGAACTAACAAGGTAATTAGGAGTCGTGATGTTGTTTTCAATGAAAGAGTGATGTACAGTGATCAGACAAGGAAGCTAGATCAAGCTGGGCAGAGCAATAATGAGTTGGACGAAGTTATGGTCCAAAATGAGCTCACGGGAAAAAGAAATACTCACTTACAGGAAAACACAGAGACCGACGTCGGCAGGTTTGTAACCGGCGTCGGCAGTACAGAAACCGATGTCGGACATACAGAGACCGACGTCGGCAGACCAGGCACCGGCGTCGGCCAGTAACAGGTCTACAGGTGGCCGAGGTCAGTCACTGTCAGAAAATTTGGGTGGACAGATTGTGGAAAACGAGTCCAAGACACCAATCAGGAGGTCTGAAAGGGTAAGTAAGCCTCCAATTAGATATTCTCCTTCTTTATATTATTTATTACTAACCGATGGTGGAGAACCAGAAAGTTTTGAAGAAGCTTTACAGGTGGAGTCCAAGAGTAAGTGGGAGCATGGCATGGTTGAGGAGATGGAGTCCTTAAGAGAGAACCAAACATGGGATTTGGTTGAATTGCCAGCTGGTAAGAGAACACTGAAGAACAGGTGGACTTACAGGTTAAAGGAAGGTGAGGATGGTTAGATGAGATACAAGGCCAGATTGGTTGTAAAAGGATTTGCACAAAAGCCAGGTATTGACTTTGGCGAGATTTTTTCTCCAGTTGTTAAGATGACTTCTATAAGGGTTGTATTATCTTTGGTTGCTTTTGAGGATTTGCATCTTGAGCAGCTAGATGTTAAAACAACATTTCTTCATGGAGATTTAGATGAGGAAATTTACATGGAACAGCCAGAAGGTTTCGAAGTCAAGGGTAAGGAGAAACTAGTGTGCAGGTTAAAGAAAAGCTTGTATGGTCTCAAGCAAGCTCCAAGGCAATGGTATTTGAAATTTGACAGGTTTATGACTGAGCATGGCTTCAGTAGATGTCAATCTGACCATTGTGTATATTTTAAGAGATTTGATAACGGTAGATACATTATTCTATTGTTGTATGTAGATGACATGCCGGTTGCAGGGTCTCACATGCAGGATATCTCAGAGCTTAAGGTAAAGTTAGCTCAAACATTTGCTATGAAGGATTTGGGAGCAGCTAAGAAAATCCTTGGCATGAGCATTAAGAGAGACAGAGAAAATCACAGGTTGATATTGTCTCAAGAAGATTATGTGGACAAGGTGTTGAAACGGTTCAACATGCAGGATGCGAAACCGGTAAGCACACCTTTGGCAGGGCATTTCAAGTTGAGTAAAGAACAATGTCCCAATTCACATGATGAGGTAGAGTACATGAATAAGGTTTCATATTCTTCCGTGGTAGGAAGTTTGATGTATGCAATGGTGTGTACTAGACTAGATATTGCCCAAGCATTGGGAGTAGTAAGCAGGTATATGGCCAATCCAGGAAAGGAACATTGGAAAGCAGTACAATGGATCCTTAGATATCTGAGAGGAACCAGCAGTAAACACTTATGCTATGGAGGTTCAGATACTTCTCTACATGGCTATGTAGATTCAGATATGGCAGGGGATTTGGATGGCAGGAGGAGCACCACAGGGTATGTTTTTACTGTAGGTGGAACGGCAGTTAGTTGGATTTCTAAGTTGCAGAAGGTTGTAGCCTTGTCAACTACAGAAGCAGAATACATTGCAGCTACAGAAGCTAGCAAGGAGATGATATGGATGACACGGTTCATGGAAGAGCTTGGAAGGGAGCATGGGAGTTGTAGATTGCATAGTGACAGTCAAAGTGCAATCCATTTGGCTAAGAACTCAGCTTTCCATTCTAGAACCAAGCACATACAGCTAAGGTACCACTTCATACGGCAGGTATTGGAAGATGGTGAGTTGAAGCTGGAGAAAATCCATACAGACAAGAATCCTGCTGATATGCTAACAAAGCCGGTTACTAAGGAGAAGTTGAATCTTCATTCAACTTCTGTTGGTCTTCATGATTGAGTTGAAGATGGAGGAGCTAGAAGATCTTGCTGTACAGGTATTGGTGCAGCTGGTTTATCTCCAAGTGGGAGATTGTTAGGAGTGTGGAGCTAAAAGCTTCACCAAGGAGCATAGACAAACAGGTTCGGGTCTACACAGACGCCGGCGTCGGTCAGGAGCGACCGACGTCGATCAGTTGTAGTTACAGAGGTGCCGACGTCGGCAATATGGTCGGCCGGCGACGGTCACAGGCGAACAGGCAGGAACCGACGTCGGTTACCTGTGTGTCCAGAAAGCGATTTCCGAGGACAGAAGCGAGTGTTTGCATGATGAGTTTGAGTTGTAGACTCAAGCTCGCGTCTCTATTGTTAGCAATATTATTTTTAGAGCCCTTGTTGAAGAGGCTTAACTGTTTGTTGTAAGAGCATGCTCAAGTTTCCTATTTCTATATGTAGGAGAGATCTTCTAAGCTATTGTAAGAATGATGAATGAGAGAGTGTAATTGAGTATGAGTAGAACATTGTAAATGTTTGAAGGACTGTACTTGAGAGAGAGCTCTTGAGGAATAGAGATCTAGTGAGAGATCTTGTGTGCATCTGAGAGAGGTGTGGAAGAACAAAGTTCTTCATTTGTATTCCTATTGTAAAGAGTTTTTAATACAAGTTTTCAGGGTGTTTTCTTGTATATCTTGTTCTGTGCTATTTATCATTTCACTTACTTATCTATCTATTTATTTCCGCATTCATTGCTTTCATAAGTGTAATCCATTGTTGGTTGATCCCCAACACTCATAGCAAAAAGTTCCTATGATATAAAGTCTAAAAGGTTTACTTCATTAGAAAAAATGTTGGAAACAAATATGCTAAAGACCCAATTATGTCAGACAAAATGTTTGAAATAATTATGTTGAGGCAAAAATCCTACAATAACAAGTTTGATAGAATAAGTTAGAAATAAGTAAGTTTGCAATGAGAAATTGTATAAGTCCTGAAATAGATACTAGACAAAATACTCGATATAATAAGTCCAAAACAATTATATAGATATTCTATGAAAACATAACATTATTTCCATCTTGCCAATGTATGAAAGGTTTTTTAACAATTTTGGGAATATTAGGGTACTATTCCTAATTTAGTTAAAGTTATAGATTGATAATTAGTAAATAATATGTAGTACATAGGATACTAATTTGTAAAATTTATTTGTAATTAGAGATTTTTTAAAAATAATAATAAGAGGGAGAAAATAAGACTTAGCTTAAACTCTGTTGATCCAACTAAGATAAGGTCTGATATTCACTATGAAAGCTTGGAACACTATCAAAAATATAATTTTCACTTTCATTTTCTAATTGGATAGGAGCATCTAAGGTAGAAAAGAATGGCACTAGTGCTATAGTCCTTGTTTGGCACTATTGTCTTAAGGATCTGAGCTTTCTAGGTTTTACTTGATAGGTCTATGTGACCCTATAAATAAATTTACAAAGACTCTCTATTAGCAGTGCTCCCTGCAGAGCTAATTTTATTCATTCCTATGCCTTCAATGTACTTGAATAGAACTTTGGAAAATAGGGAAACAGGGTTAGTGTGTGTAAGATGCATTGGACGTGTTTCACACCCCGTGTGTTGGGCACATTGCCTACATACCCCGTGTTTCAAGACATATGTAGTTCTCTATTGAAAGTGCTTAGTGTAATTGTGATATGAGAATGCAATAAATGATAAACTATATGTGCTTTAGGTGGCTAAGGTCTGGTGTAGATATTTGGATGTACTTAGGACTATACTGGATGGTTGTATGCAGAGAATAGGAAAGATTATCTGAGTGGTTTCACTTACATTCTTATTTGCTTGATAATATTTTCCAACCCTTTCTAAATGATATTTAAATGGGATTTTATAGGGATCTATTGGTCATGGGTTAAATTTAATCATATTAGGCTGACATAATGACAAAGAGGATTTGGAGGAAAATGGTCGTTTTGGCTCAAAAAGTGATTGGCTAGGAGCACTAGAAAGGGGAAACCCTAGGTTCCAGCACTGGATTCCAAACTAGGTGTTATTGTCTTGGAATTTTAGGACCTAGGGGGATAGAAAGAGCATGGAAAATGAGTCCCAATTAAGCTTAAATAAGATCTTGAAAGTCTATGGGTGAGAAATTAGCGAAAAGGTGTCTATAAGGGTCATAAGAGAAATCAGAGGTACATATGGGTTGGGTGTCATTATCCATGCTTAGGTCACCAATTTTTGAATTTTATATGACTACATTTACCTATACTCTATTCTAGTGATGCAACAAAGTTAAATACTATGATAAAGGAAAATAAAAAGTGTATCCGAACTTAACTACAAGGGAAAACAATATAAAGTTATTTGATGTTGGGTGTTCATAGAGAGAGAATGCTACAATGAAAGTAAAGATAAAGAGTAGATCAGTTCTTACTAGATACATATATCTAAAATAAGAGATAGAGGAAGAGAAATGAATGTATACACCTCATTACGTATATGAACCAATACAAAACCTATTGTGTTGTTGGGTGATGCTGAGTAATGCTAGATGTGTGCTAAACTAAGAGTAATATCACAAATAGAACTAAGTGCCAAATGAATTCAAAGGCTATCCCTTTGTCTCCATCATCTCCAACTAAGTGAAGCTAGGTGGTCATGTGTGTGTTGATTGATGTTTGGACTATGTTTCCAATCCCTCTGAATAGTTGGCTCAAGAATACAAAGGCTAGCTAGTCCTTTGGCTCCATTGTTACGCCATAAAATGAAGATATAAACTAATACTAGTATGAAATATATGTCATATGAGATGGATCTCAAAGCCCATGAATGTAATGTGATCTGACAATGTTGGAATGGGTAGTTGAATGTATGTTGAAAACTAGGCCACTCATGGCCACTTCAAAATTGGTGTACTCGGCTTATATGAAAGCCACTCAAGAACTCATAAACTTGGGAACTCGTGAGGTTAGGATTGTTTGAAATCCAAATAAAAATTATGCCAATCACTTATATATGTTTTAAGGTATGTAACTATTTAGAATACTTGGGTAATACAAAACTCAAAAAGAAATAAAATAAGTATGCCACACACATTTCCCCCAATCACTAGTGTCTAACACATGGAATATAATCTATAAGTTGTACCAACTAATTTATCTAAAATTAGAAGTGAGAGCCATCATTCCATGCATGATTCCCCCTATATATGAATTCTCTATGAAAAAATGTACTAAAACTACTGGATCTAGTTTAAACTATAGCTGATAAAATTGTAACTGAACTTATCTTTCTATCTGTTTGTGGAAAATCTATTTTTTCTATTGTTTAGATAGGAGTGATGGAAATGGATAGTAACATGACCAGCACTATTTTCTAAGTTGGGCACTATTGTCTAAGGCCAAATTTGGTAATTGTTCTAGATTCTTGACAATTTTCCTAGTCTATTCTAGCTATTTTGATGTCTGGTTGTTCTGAGTGTTCTGAAATTGGAATTTTTTGGTTGGTAAGAATTTTAATCTCTATGAAAAAACCCATGTTTATTTCCCACTATTTTGAGGGTAGGAATGGAGACCCTATAGTGACTTCCCTCATAATAAATAGCCCTAAAATGACTTCCCTCAGAAGAAAGAGCCCTATAAGTGTGTTATGATACAAAACATATGATATAGTAATGATCATTGACAAGATATCTCAAAATATAACATGGTTTGTATTGAGATATTGTTAGATTAATAGGGGTATGTCTAGATAGATGTAATAATGTAATAGCATGTGCAATGTAATAAAATTGAGCTAAAATGAAAAATTATGGTTAGTTTTTACTTATTAGCTAGAGGGATGGAGGATGATGTCCATCATAGAATCCAAGAAAACAAGATAAATGCATGATGTGGATCATGGCATTGCAAAAAATGAGAAGTAAACAAGCAACAAGCACACAAGGCAAGAAGCAAGAAGAATACAAGGGTGGTCAAGGGGCCAAGAAAACAAGGGACATGGGCACATGTCACTCAAAATTCAAAGAAATCATACAAGGTATGTTTAAATTCCACATACACATATCATTGAAACAAGAAAGGTTGGCATGAGATACACAATAAAATAAAAGAGTATAGACAAAGGACATTGGTAAATGTCTTAAGGCACACACATTAATAGAAGCAAAGGATGTTGGCAAATGTCCTAACGTATATATAGGGGACAAATAGGAACTAAGAAATGAAATCACATCAAGCTAATGCTAAGTAAGAAAGGAAAGCATGTGAGAAACTGGAATTACAAATGCATCTAACTAATCATAACAAGAAGTGAATGTATACATAAACATGTGTAGTAAAAGACTAGGTAAATGATAGTAAATATACAAGTATTATATACTAATGAGTTTCAATAGAGTAATCTATGTATGCTATTGAATAATGTACATTGACAAGATAACTAGAGTGTGTGGTGTAGGAATGACATAAGCTGGATGGTGTAGTCATGTAGAAGATGCCCCTAGTTGGTATGTATATCGATGTGTGTTTTGAATGTAGAATAAGGATGCCCCCTTAATGGGTAGAGTGAATCAATCAAGAAGCTATATGTCACTACACACACTCAAAGAGGATCAAGTGAATCATGGTATTTTAGATAAATAGACAAATAATAACATAGAACAACAAATGTAAGTCTAGCATGATAGTAGAAATGCAAATCATGAATAATGCATACAATCAAAATATTTTTAGTAGTTTGATATATTTTAATGTTTATATATATATATATATATATATATATATATATATATATATATATATATATGTTATGAAATATGTATAATTTATCATAAATGAGACTATGTACAAGAAATTGAAGAGAAGCTATGTACAAGTAAGCTGAGAAGGAATGATAGTAATCGATGAATCTCATGGGAGACTCCATATCATGGTGTCCTATATCAAAAAAAATGAATCATGTGTGATTTTGAAGAATGAGGGAATGGATATGAATATGACTATGAATATTTGGATTCATTGTAGGTATCTTGGAATCATAATAACCTGTATTGTTCCACTCATCATTATCATCTTGATTTTGATCCAATCGAATGTTGGTGTTGACTCTTGTTGTATCTAGATATTTTCCTTTGATGAATTATTTTTGTGAGTGATTTTCCTTAGGATTTTCAATAAATCCAAAACCTTGGTGACAAACATTATAAAATGATATAATAGGAGTAGCGATGCCTTGATCCTGCTTGCCCAACCTTTGACCTTTATTATCAAACTATTATAAATATTATTGATCGAACACATACTAGTTTGAAAGTTGAGCCTTATTTTAAAGAGGTATATTTGCATATTTTTTATTCTTTGCCTATTCTTGTGGTACTATTTATTTCTTGGATTTTGATTTTTGATCCTTTTATTGTTCTGAGTTATGCTTTGGTAACAATTTTTGTACTATTTTTGAATTTGACCCTTTGTGAATGTGTTCTTATGTCACTATGGATTTCTTAACTGATTTAATTTATATAGGTTCCTCATTATCAATTATTCACTTTATATGTTATTTTAATTCCAAACATGAATTTATGTGATGCCCATGCATTCTATGATATGCACTATATATCTATATTTTCTCACTAGATCTAGAGGAGGTAGTTTGACTGAGTTAGATTTAATCATTTCCTATAGTACCTCACTTGAAATATTATTTGATCTTTTAATGATTTTTTAATCACTATTTATAAAGTTACTTTTTGTGATTTCTTTAATTTATATGTAACATTGCTTGCAACCAATTGACTAGGTGAAGGTGTATATACATGATTAGCCTAGGGTGTCGTTGAGGCTTCTATATTATAATCTAAATTTCCAATGTTGTGATAATTTCATGTAATATCTTATTTTTAATTTGTAAATATGAAATTAACTTGATCATACTGGTGATTTTATCCCTTAGAGTCTCGTAAGTGCAAACCCTAGTTGTTTTAGATTGAACATGTAAACACAAATGTCAAAGAGGTTTTGAAGAAGCTATAGGCTAAATATATGCATTAGGAATAATAGTATGGATTGCCTCACATTTTTAAGGGGTGATATCATGGACCTATATAGATTTAAATTATCTATCACCCTCTTGGGGGAGAAGAGGAAAAGGAAACTATTTCCTATGCATAAGATATGACATTGAAACTTGACAGGTAGTTGTTAGCTTATGCAATGGATCCTCTAGATAGAAACCATCTATGTGGGATAAAATTCATGTAATTAGAGTTATAAGTTGTATATAAATATGTTTATAAATATCATTGCTCATGAGATATATAAATCAAGGGAGAGAGAGCATGAATTTGTACCTGAATGCATAAGAAAATTTGGTATGTGTTATGATATGTCTAATATGTTTATCAAAATATAGTTGGAAATTATGTTGCATGAGAGAGAGAGAGAGAGAGAGAGAGAGAGAGAGAGAGAGAGAGAGAGAGAGAGAGAGAGAGAGAGAGAGAGAGAGAGAGAGAGAGAGAGAGAGAGAGAGAGAGAGAGAGAGAGAGAGAGAGAGAGAGAGAGAATGCAAAATAAATAATGGCATCTTGTGTAATTTTATAAATAAATTTTGAAATATCATCTCTTATTATGAAAATTAAGCATGAGAGGGAAAAAATAAAGCTTTACATTAACATATGGTAAACTTCATCATTCATGTACATGATAGGACCAATTATGGTCTCCTTATTTTTTGTATGAAATGTACGAAAACTTTGTAGATAATTGAGATCCATTTTTGAAATCTGATTCTAGAATGTAAAGTGATATCTCAAAGCAGTAGGACCTAGTGTATGCAACTAGGGTTTGAAACATGATTTATTTGGAAAATACTATGAAAATTTTGAAATTTAAATTAAATTTTTGAGTGGAAAAAGAAATTAAAAATTTATAAAATTATTGGAAAAGTCTTGATTGAATAGGACCTAGTATGTGCAACTAGGGTTTGGAGAAAAAATAATTTTTGAAAATTAGTATTTAAATTTGAAGTGGATTATCTTATTTAAATATGCTATTAAAAATTCAAAAAATTATTGGAAAATTACTAGAAAATTATTGGGACCTATTATAAGCAACTAGGGTTTAAAAGAAAATTATTTTAAAATTACTACAAAATTTTAAAATTTAATGCTAATTTTTTATTTGAATATGAAGGTAAAAAATGATAAAAATATGTGAAAAAATAGTAAGAAAATTATCCTAGGTGTTCTAATATTTTCTTGCCCAAACGAAGTATGTCAGGTTCACTAAATATTTTAACAATTTTGAGAATATTAGTGTATTATTCCTAATTTAGTTAAAGGTTCTAGATTGATAATCAATAAATAATATGTAGTAAATAAGATAATGATTTGTGAAATTTATTTCTAATTAGATATTTTCTAAAAATAGTAATAAGAGGGAGAAAATAAGACCTTAGCTTAAACTATGTTGATCAGACTGAGACAAGGTCTAATATTCACTATTCAAGCCTAGGACACTATCACAAATATGATTCTAACTTTATTTTTTTATTGGATAGGAGCACTAAAGGTTGATAGGAGTGACACCAGAGCTATGGTCCTTATCTAGTGTTGTTATCTCGAGGATTTGAGTTTTCTTGCTTTCGTTCAGTAAGTCTATATGACCCTGCATGTGAGTTTGTGAATCCTCACAATCAATAGTGTTCCCTATAGAGATGATATTTTTCATTTATATGTCTTCAATCTACTTAAATAAAAATTTTTCAAATAGGTAAAAGGGGTTATTTTGTGTAAGATGCACTAGACTTGCTTCACACCTCATGTATGGGCACACTACCTACATACCAATACTTTGAAGAGGGATCAAGCCATATGTATTTCTCTGTTTGAAAGTGTTTGGTGAAATTATGATATGAGAACGAAAGAAATGCTAAACAAGATGTACTTGAGGAGGTTAGGGACTGGTGTAAATATTTAGATGTGCTTAGGACTATATTGGATGGTTGTATGTAGATAATAGGGAAGATTACATGAGTGGTTTCACTTGTGTTCTTGCTTTCTTGATAATATTTACCAACCCTTGCCAAATGATCTTTGAATGGGATTTTATAGGGATCTATTGGTTATGGGTTAAATACAATTGTGATAGATAGAATAATGATAAAGAGGATTCATGGGAATATGGTCAGTTTGGCTCGAAAGGTGATTGGATAACATCACTAGAAAGGGGGCACCCTAGGTTCTAGTGTTTTAATCTAACCTAGGTGTTATTGTCTTAGAGGCTCAAGACCTAGGGGGGATGCAAAAAGCATGGGAAATGGGTCTCAAATAAGTTAAAATGAGGTCTTGAAAGCCTATGGGTGATTGGGAATCAGTGAAAGGGTGTCTAGAAGGGTCATGAGAGTAAGCAAGAGGGACCTATGTGTTTGGTGTCATTAACCATTCTCAAGTTACCATATTTTGAATTGTATA
Source organism: Torreya grandis (assembly GCA_037957365.1). Classification (NCBI taxonomy): domain Eukaryota; kingdom Viridiplantae; phylum Streptophyta; class Pinopsida; order Cupressales; family Taxaceae; genus Torreya; species Torreya grandis. The sequence goes on from JARHVA010004101.1 coordinate 539,404, forward strand.
TGACCAAAAAAGACCAATAGTCAGTATTTTCTCAACATTTTGAAAAAATAATATATAAGAGGAGCTCAAAGTCAAGACTATAATCTGAAAAAAGGTGGGTCCCTATTTCCTATGGAAAGAAGGGGGATGTCGGGTATAACAAATGATGACTTACAGAGGGAATACTCCTAAGTATACAAGAACCAAAACTCTAATTTACAATATTAATTCAATCATGAAGTGTATCATAAAAGAATAATTAAATCAAAAGCATAGAAGAGACTTCTAAGTTTGTTCACACAACATACTTTCCTTCCAATTTCTTGGATCTATGTTTGTCAAAAGGTGTAATTCATTTATCCCTTATTGTGGTGAGTTTTTTAAAGGCTTGATGAAACTATAGGTTTTGTTCCAATGTCTATTAAAGCTAAAAAACAAGGGAAGCTCAAGCATTGCTCTACTACCAGCTAGGTATCCATAGCCCTACTAGAGATACCTTGGGCTCCTTCTCTTTTCATTCTATTATTTAACTTTTGATCATGATGTGTGGTACATTGACCTTATTTCATCATGCAAGCCTTTTGATTTTCTTTAGATTTTTTTTTTTTACTTTTTTGAACTTATTGTTTCTTTCTTTCTTGTTTTGTTTTTCCTTTTATTCTTGAATGGAAAATAAAAACATTAGAAATCCATTAAGCTATTATAATTATAAAATAAACCATCACTAGAACATCCCTGCTTGCCACATTTATACCCAGAATTGTCATTTCCAATAAGTATTTAATGTGATAAGTGCATTTGATCCAATAAAATAGAAAAATTTATAAATTTGTATGGAATACTTTAAGATAAAATTCTATATAACTGGTAAAAGTATTCAATTGTGATACCATCTAGAATAATCCATGATTACCTATCTTCATAATGAAGATTCAAGACCCAAAAATACACCTAGTTTTGTGAACTAGTCCCAAATTTCCTATTCTCTTTTTACTTTTCCCCTATCTACAAGTCTTAAGCTTAGTTATTTTGGATTTTAACATTGGTTATAGTCAGAGCAAACAAAATTTTGATTGTCAGATAATGCAAAAAAGTAACTATCCTACAAAAGTGGTTACCTAATCTAAGAAAGCAAGAATCTAATCTAAGCAAGAAAACTACTAAAAGCATGAAAGATTAATCTAGAAAGTAGGAAACTATTCTATGAAAACAATAAACTATCTTAAGAAAGCACTATAATTTAGTCTATAAATCAAAATACTAAATGTAGGAAAGGTTAATCTCGAAATTAGGAAATCTAATCTAATCATACAACTACATTTATCTACTTGCTCGGTTTGGGGTTCATTTAGATAGTACAACAATGAAGTAGTTTTTCAAAAATTTCCCATTGACTAGATAGTTAAGTTCAATGCCCTGCAAGTCCTTTAGATAAAATTCATTATTTCACATGATATTTGAAATCTAATATGGTCCAATCCATAATGGGGAAAACTTTTCATCATATCCTTTCTTCTCATGGGCTTTATCCCAAAGTAGCACTAGTTCTGAAATATTAAATGCTTTGACCTTTGCTCATTTATCAAACCACCTCTTGACCACATCCTAATGTTTGTTGAATATCTATAAGGCATCATTCCTTGAATCTTCCATTTCTACTATGTCTAATAGTCTTGATTTTGATTTATTTCTTAGTTCCATGTACTCCTACATAAACTAATAAGTGGGTATCATCAACATGATAGGGAATACTAGCTTGGGTCCATATACCAATAAATAAGGTGAAGCTTTAAGGGCTTGCTTATGTTTAGTTTAGTCTACCCAAAGAGCATACTTCAATAAATTATACCAGTCCTGGGGCTTGTTCTTAGATGATTTATTAATGGCATAGATTAGATTATTATTCATTGATTATACCAATATATTTCCTTGAGGGTAATAGTTAGATGCTAACCTGATAATAATTTGGTTGTCATGTGCCCACTCAGTATATTTTGTTGATATAAAAGTTGGTCCATTATCACAAACCAAAGAAATGTGTGTGTCAAATCTAGTTGTTATGTGTTCCTCTAAGAAGTGAATCACATCTTGTGCTCTACAGTTATTTATGGCTATGGATTCATTGCATCTAGTATAATAGTTTATGGGAAGTAAGCACAAGCTTGCTAAGGAATTTGGGTTGATGACATGAATGAAGTCTAAACCCCACTAGGCAAATGACCTTCCTTCAATAATTGGTTGTAAAGGAATTACTACATGTAATTCTCTCTTGGCTAGAGCTTAGCATTCATGGCATGTTCTGATGTGCGTATGAGCATATTTGAAAACTAGTGGCCAATAATAGCCCATTCTTAAGATCTTATGGGTTGTGTAATTTCAAAAAGGAGGACCATTATCTATATTTAGATGCAAGATCTCTAATATTTCTTTAGCTTCATCCATAGATACACACCTAAGATAAATACCTTCATAATTTTTTTTGTAAAGGACTCCATTCTTGATCATGTAGTCAACAAATTTGACCCTACAAGTTCTCTTTCTCTCTCTAATGAGCTCAAGGGAACGAGATCCTAGAAGTAAATATTGTATCATTTCAGTATGCCTTTCTACTTTAGACACTTGAACTTCACATAACTCTTCAATGGTGATACATGTATATGGCTCAGTCATAAGTTGATCAAAGCCTTCACCTCAAACAATATTTTCTATCTTGATCTTTATGTTGAATTCTTCTAGTTTGGCCATCCATTTACCTCAACATTGGCCTAGCTCATTCTATGATAGGGTGAGCTTGACCATAGGATCAGGTATAATGGTGATGGTTTTATTCCTTAAGATGTAATGTCATAACTTCTTTACTACTTTGAAAAGGGTAAAAATCTATTTGTTGATCATAGAATATCTAAGCTCTGCATCCTTTAGATTTGTGCTCATAAACACAATCAGATGCTTGGTCTCTTCTATAACTATTGTATGCTCTGAAGTGAATGAATACAAGTAGAAATATTTCATAAAATATATACTTATTTATAATAAAACCTATGATATTTTATCTTTAATATCCTGGAAGGAATTTTGGGCTCCAACTTTCCATTCTATTTTGGCATTCTACTTGATTATAGTGTTCAAAGGTCTAACAATTTCTACAAATCCTGAGATGAACTTCCTTATGAAGTTACTCTTTTTAAAGAATGATTTTCTCTCCTTCTTACTATTTGGTGATGTAATTCTTGAAATTCCTTGAATTATGTCTAGATCAATGATGATCCCATCTTTGGTGATGATGTTCCCCAAGAGTTTGCCTTTAGTAACTCCAAATATACTTTTTCTTTGGGTTTAATTAAATACCAAACCTTTTGCATCTCTTTAATATGGACTATAAATGTCTTATGTGATCCTTTCTATTTTTTGGAAATACCATAAGATCATCCATGTATATGATTATGCACTTACCTTTTAGTTCTTTGAATGTGTGATACATATCACATTTAAAGGTTGCTCTCACATTTATTAGGCCAGATGGCATCCTTTTATATGTGTAATTTACCTATTTTTTGATAAACATTATCTTCATTTTATCCTTAGATTGCACCAATTCCTTATTATAGCCTAAAAATCCATCTAAGAAGGACATCACTTCTATTTGTATCACCTCATCCCGAGAAGGTAGGGGATAATTGTCCTATTTTAAAACCTTATTCAAGTTCTTAAAATCCACACACAGTATTATTTTACCATTCTTCTTTATTACAGGGTCCAAATTTTCCACCTAGGTAGAATGTCTTACGAGGAAGATGATTTTTGTGCTCAATAGTTTCTCCACTTCTCTCTAGATGAGAGGATCTATGATAGGATTGACTAGTCTCTACCTTTGTCTGAATGGATTATGATTTGGATTCAAGGTAATCTTATGAGTAATGACCTGTAGGTCATATAATTTCACGTCTTAGTATATCTAAGAAATAATGTCCCTATACTAAGGGATTAGATCTTTCACTCACTATCTCTCTTCTAAGGTGTAGTTGAGACCAATATTAACATAGTGTGGGTTGTTCTCATTTCTTAGATTTTATATTTTGAAATTTGATTCATTGACCTTGGGATACCTGATTTTTTGAGCTTGGGGGTCTATATCAAATGACCTCTCCAAAGATACCAACCCAGTGGGGATGCATTTTTTTTATTTGAAGAATACCTTCCTTGTATGATTCCTCTTGATAGAGGTGATAAAAATCATTGTTATCTATGATTTGGGACTGAACTCTTTTGAATTTGTTAGAAACTGAATAATTTGTTGGTCATCATCAAAGACCTAAAAATTTTATACATTATGAGGAATAGAGGGACAAGGCATTAATTTAATGGATAACCTCTTTAACTTAGATTCTTGGAGGGGTTCTAGATTAGCAACAATAATAGCTAGTAAATAAAAAACTTGATTATGCTCTCTAGGAAGGGATACTATGTTGAAAGCTTCAAAGATTTTGATTAGGTCCCATGATTGATGCTTGTATATTCTCATAAAATATATCTTGTACTACTATTTATTTCTAACCTAGTTAACTACCAGCTCTAAGTCACCAAATACTAGTAATTACTTTACGTTGTCTTTAAGTGCAAATTATAATATGAAAATTAAAGCCTCATATTCAAATCTATTGTTCATGTATGGAAATTACAATCTATATACTATCAAGAACATTTCACCTTATGGATCAATTAGATTTATTTACATGCCTAATCTTTGCCTAGATCTAGATCCATTAAGTGTAAAGTCTACAACTATTTCAAAGCTACAAGTTCTAGCTTTTGTAGTTGATTATCATAGTAAAACTATAGATACCAGGGCTAGGAGATTCATACTTTACCTCTTCATTATTGACATTATATCCTATATTTGGATATTTTATTATCATCTCTCTATCAATTCTAATTTGATTTTCAATTCCCCTCCATGGTAACCATATATGAGAGAAGTCTGTAAAGACATATCCGTTGAATGTTTTACATCAATCCTTGCTCATCAATAGTCTATAGCCTTAATGTATGTCTTCCACAAGAATATCATAAGTCATCTGGAATCATGGTTTAGATGCTACTTATATGCATACATTGGTCAACTCTCCAACTATTGGTACTACTATTTTTTTCTAATTATGAAATCATTTTCTTTTAAGGGCTTAAAGTGAGACCAAGGTTTTGAAATATAAATGTGAGCATGATAGTTTTAGATGCACTAAAATCAACTACATAGTTATGAATATTCTTACCAAATGCCTTGATAGTCAACAGAAAGGGAGGAACTTTTGACTTATTCTTATAAATGATGTTGGCATTAGAAAATTTTACTTTGTTGATAAATGCTTTAGTTATTTCCATGGGAGATTTTCCAATAATCAACTTCTATAGAAACTCCTTTTGTTTAGGGATCTAACCTAACTCATAAATATTTATGTTCACCTTGATTTTTTTCATATCCTCCACAATATTGTATCCTCCTTTACTTACTTCTTCCTTGCTCTATGGTTGATCATTCCCCTTTGGAGGGGGTCGATTATTGTCTACTTTAAGATTAAGATGAATTGCTATGATATTTGGAGGAGTCAATATTTTAAGTGGCTTCTTATTCTTTAGATTGTATGCACCTCTATAGAACTGCTAGAAAGCATGAACTTTGTCCATGTTGTGTTTCAGTTCACTTTCATCTTCTCTTGGGAAGGAAAACTCAAGAGTTTGAAATAACATGGCAGTGTTGGAAGAGCTAGGATATAGATAATGCTCAAGTAGATTATGCATATGATCTTGTCAAACCACCTCCCTTTGAAATATTTTAAATGCTATGTGAGTTTTGAGCTAGAAGTATTATGAATTCTATACCAATTGGGCAGAGTTGTTTCTAATATTTTTATCTCTAGGAGCTTATTAGACTTCTCCATATTGTTCATAGGCCTATTGAATGGTCAATTATATCTCTAAAATCTAGCATTATAATTACTATTTGGGCCATTGGTGTTGCCCATCCTCCTTTGCATATTTAATAAATCATTGCTTAGCTTTTCAACCATCTTCTAAATAAAATCTAGTTTTGCTTTTATAGAGTTAGTGCCTTATATAATAACAACACGAGATGTAGTAGATTATTAATTTTGTTGGTAGTTATTGCTTATGTGTGATTTTTCAATAATCCATAGTTTATCTATGTTATTTGTATCATGGGAGGTAGGGTATATAGATGGTTCTGATTGAATGTAAGGACATTCTACCTTTCATGTGGATTTGGATTGAATGTGGAAAAGCCATTGTTGACACTAAGCACTCTAGGTGCTTGAGTATTGAGTTTATTTTCAATATTTATAGCCTCTTCATATGATAATGTTAAATTATTGACAACAATTTCTCTTCTTAGGAACATGATAGTAATTGGGTCCCAGGAGTTCTTCTACATGTCCAACATTAATGGTTTGTTTGGTTTATATCTCAAGATCAACCAGTTGTACATCTTTTTTATTCTTACATTGAAAGCATGGATGGGATCATTAGGTTCTCTCCTCATGCTGGTGAAGTGTTGGTATACAAAACTAAGATTGTTGACCTATTCAAACTACACAAGAAAAGCTACTTGACATTCGGCCTAAGAAGAGATGGAATTTTTTTGTTATAGTTAAATACCAGTCATAAATAATATAAATTAAAGTAAAATGGAATGATCTACATGAAAAATCTTCATCAACCACATTTATTAGCCTTAATGCAACTTTAAAACATCTAATATGTTCCTCTTTTATCCTTTATTTTGAAGCAGTAGAGGATTGTAGGTACTTTTTGGGATTTTGAAGCAAATCATGCACATCTCCTAGGATGGTAATAGAAAATCCAACTAACTAAGGTGGTTGACCCATTGGCTAATCAATAGGTAAAGGATTCCTCACTAAAGGAGTCCTAGGAGGTGTATTGTTCTAAACTAGGGATGTTGACATAGTTCTAGGTATCCTATGATATGCCAAGGGTGAGACTAACAAGCCAACTTGAGAATTAGATCTTATAGCTCTCCTAAGTGACTCTAGTGAAACTCTACATAAAGAATAACTACTATTATTGGGGGTGTTATCCCTCCTTATAGAAATATTAAAATTGTTGGTATGGGTTTTATGCACACCACAACACAATGAGGTAGCCTCTAACATTTTAGGATCTCAATAGAGATAACCTCCACTTAAAGGCATGAGTTGCATGTATGAAATTTTTGACAACCTATTCATATAGTAGTTGGTAGGGCATGTAGGTTATTGACAAGGTTTTTTGTGCACAGGCATGGTCCCTAAAAGGTAGTGAATCTCTACATGAGTTGGATGAGCAGCTGGTTGTTAATCTAAAGTGGGTAGATCTCAAAACAAACTCAAAAAAATAAGAGAAGGGTAAGACAAAAAATAAATCTCTATGGTTTTTAGGAACTACTTCCCATGGTTTATTTTTATAAAACCTTGTGCTCTCAAAAATATTCTTGTTGTTAGTAGTTATTGCACACACATAGTTAGACACAACTAAGAAGCCTAAGGAGATAATAATGCAGGAAAATTCAAAATCCTTAGGCAAAGGTTTTTCCTTTTAGGTTAACTATTGCACACTCTTATTCAGAAGATTATGGTTCAAGAAAATAAAGTATCTGAGGTAGCTTTGGCATACACCCAAAAAAAATACATCAAAGAACACACTAGTTCACATTCAAAATTATGAATCAAATAAAATGACTATCTTAACCAATATATTTTACCAATCTTTCAACAATTGTTCCACATCTACAACTCATCACATCAATTAGTATAATTAATAATCCATTCTTAGCTATTGCACAATAAATATTATTGAAACATCCAAACAAATAAAGTAACAACTAACTGCATAGAAATTAGAAAGAAAAAACTCAAACACATTCACTGATAATCAAAATTGATGTTGCTCTTATATTCAAAATTCTTTGACAAAAATCTAAGATTCCTTACAATTATTTATATATACTTAGGGGAAGGGGTCACCTCATCTTCCAAGTCCATGCAAGGTCATTACATGTAATAGTTAGAACATGTGTTCTAATGGTAGTCCAAAACAATCTAAAATTCCATTTACATTTATCAATTAACCTTTGCAAGAGATTTACAACATGTGCATGTGTATAAAGATAAAGGCTATTCTAAAATTTTTGCTTGAACTGTACACAAACTGCAAATATATGTATCATTTTCTCAAAATTTTACATGCCTCATTTTATAGGTTGTGAGAACAACCTATTGATATTTTAGATTAGATGCCTTCAAATGAAACTTAGACATGCATCACTTTACCAATGCTTCTTAGAACTAGGGACACTATTATTAGCTATGACTAAGATATATAAACTATGCATTGCATGTTTACCCATTGTAACTATAGCCTTTACTATATATTCACTTATATATTTTCTAACCATGCATGCTCATATTCCTGATTGAGTCTAGGATCTTTGAAAAGTCCACTATAGACTCGCACCATCGATATTCTTATTCCTAAGTTAACGCTAACCATTGATCTTCTTAGGCCCATTAACATTTTAAACCAAATGAATAATTTATGATCTTACATTTGGCATCTACACTACCATCAATGACATCCATGTGACCATAAGAATTTAATCCCATAATTTTTTAATTTCTGAGCCTAATTTTAAAGTTTGTACAAACGTCAAAGACATCCACACAACCATCAAATTGACTTAACTCCCTGTGAACTCAACACTTGTCATTTCGTAGTTCACTCTACTCTACAATCATAAATGAAAAGAAGACTTAGTGTGTGTGTGTGTGTGTGTGTGTGTGTGTGTGTGTGTATATATATATATATATATATATATATATATATATATATATATATATATATATATATATATATAACTTTAAACCAAGGTATCAAAAAATAACTTAGGACATAATTCAAATCCCAAGTTTTTATATTTATTTATAAATACAAATAAATCCTAAATCTAAGATAATTTTTAAAAAATTGCTCATATGTGCCACTTGGCAGATGCTTGGGGCTTCGCTAAGCTCTTGACTATTGACATTGCTTCTTGTCATAGGGCATTGGATCTTTGTACTAGGCTCTCATGATGGTGACACTTGTCACCCTCATGGGGCTCAGTAGGTCTTTTGAATTTTCAACCATTGCTCTCATTTTATTGGATCAACTAGGCCCAAGTTAATGTGTTTTGTTGGATTTGAAGGCATAGAATAAATGACATAAGTTAATATAAAGGACTCTACATAAGGATTCTATGCTAAGGTATTAGTTGTACTAATAAAATATGATTAGGGTCTAGTCTTAGAATATATTAAAAAACCCATGTGTTAATTTAAATAACCTATTAGAGATAAATATGATTGAGACCTTGATTAGAGTCCTAAATTAAGCTCAAAAAATAATAAAATGCTCGTTAATTAGGGATGCCACTTGGCAATTTTGTAAAATTTTTGGTCTATTGATTTTGGCAGTAGGATATTATTTTGGCCATTTTATGCAGGGGAATTATTTTAAGATTTTTATTTCAGGCTAATCTTTACAAAAGACCCACAACAAAAACTTGAAGACTTGATTTTATTGGACAAAATGTCCAAAAAACAACTTCCAAAGCATGTATATTTTCATCGAATTAAATATCCAAGACACAAAGCCTATAGCTTCTTTTTGTTAGAAAAAATGTTTGAGACATAACTTATAAAGGAATTGGTCTGGGGAAAAATTCACAAAAGAATTAGTCCAAGATAAAAGTCCCAAAGTGCAGGCTTGTAGGGTAAAGTGCCCATGACAAAAAGTCTAAAGGGTCTACTTCATCATATAAAATGTCTAAAAAAAATATGTTAAAGACCCAATTTTGTCAAACAAAATGTCTAAAATAATTATTCCTATGCAAAAAACCTGCAACAAAAAGTCTAATAAATAAATTCTAAAATAAATAATTCTGAAACAACAAATTTATTAAGTCCCAAAAGAGAGACTAGATAAAATACATGTTATAATAAGTCTGAAACAATTATAAGGATAGTCTATGAAAACACAACACCAATGCCATCTAGCCAAAGTATGAAAGTCTAATAGTTAGTCTTTTCCATGAATTTTACAAAAAACACATAGAAGAGGGGCTCAAAGTCAAGACTATAATCCAAAAAAAGGTGGGTCCTCATTTCCTACGGAAAGAAGGGGGATGTTGGGTACAACAAATAGACCATTGGTATCCCATATGGAGTTTGAAAAACATAAGAAGTATTCAAGCAATGAAGAGGAATTGGACACGTCCTTGGGGCATCATGAAGTGTTGAATGAAGTGATCAAGGGCATGTTTTGGAAACATTTTATCCACAATTATTAAGTATGAAACACACCCAAATTATAATGGGGGAATGTTTGTGAAACATGTCCTCCACATTGGCACTTACACCAATTCTCATATTCAGATTGTAGTGAGGGCATGTTTTGGAAACATGTTCTCCACAATTACACATTTTCAACTTGGCCAAATTCATAGTTGTATGATTTAGATACACATTTGTGGTAGAATTCTATACATTGGTGCCATTGTTATACATAGTTTCAACATGATACATATCTAAGGTGCTTATGCTATGAAATTTATACTTAATATTTTAAAATCAAATCAAATTCATATTTTAACAGCTTTCAGGAACTATCATCATTCACTAGGTTAGACTTTTATAGACTGTATTGAGCCAATCTACTGTAATAATTTGTTCACTTTTTAGTATGGTGGTGATTAAATCATTTAGTCTACCTAAGCTTATAGGTTGGACATGATTACATCATCCAACCTCACTATTTTTATAGTTTCATTTGAATTGGTTTACACATGTTGATAAAGTTATAATTATGTTTGTATTACATGGTTGAGATAATCTTAACTACTAGGTGGCAAATTATATTTTATCCAAGGTTTGGGGCATGTGTCCTTTGATATCTATCTATTTATTTAAATATATGCACTTTCTATATTTTTTATATGTCTTAATCACAACATTAATGATTCATAATGATATACATTTTTAAATCAAATTGCCAAAAGGCAAGCCAATTACATTGATACATAAGTATACTCCTAAACCTTGCTCTCTTTTAATTTCAATCATTTTAATGGTTTTCAATTTTAACTTATATCCACTGTTTATATACTACAACTTACTCTTGGTTGCATTTCGGTAACCACCAAAGCACTCAAGTTAGACTCGATCAAATGTAAAGTGGGTTATACACACCTTGGTATGCATTCATTTCCATTTAAAATAACAAGTTCATTATCTTTAACCTTAATTTTGGATGTGGATCCTTTTGGGTCAATAGGGTTAAGAATATAAAAAGTATATGGCATAAGGGTGAATATCATATCTACAATAGGATAATTAAATGCTAAAATCAAATATACCATATACTAAATTTATTAAATTGAGATAAAGTATTAATGAAAAGTAAAACTATGGTAGATAAATAAAATGTCATAAAATAAGGTACTTAGCTGGTTTTGATGATAATATAGATTTATGTCTAAGAAAGGATAAAATAAGCTAGGTAGATAGTTTTAAAATAATTATCATATTCCAAATCTGTTGCTTCTAGTTTTGTCCGCAGTAATCTCAACATTCGATGGTTACATGGATGTTATTTTTTGGGTTTGACACTAATATCTTTTATAAAATATTTGGTAAATAGGATATGACCAATTAGATTATTATTGGTTCATCAACACCTTAATTCTACTATATTTAGATCTGGGTCATAGATTATCAATTCTTGTCAAATGGCAAAACCCTAGCTTTCCATCACTAATATGATTTTGGGGTAAAGTGGGTTATTAGGCACATCATGTTAAGCTGACCTGAATCACCCCACTTCTAAATGACACTATCTAGATAGATAATACTATAGAAGAGGGCATCAAAATCATGTAGTTATCTTTTACATGTTGGCTTGTGTGTAAATCATGTAATGTGTGTAAATCAAGTACAATATTAACCTCACTTGTAATTTAGAGAATAAGACCTTTTGACTTATCCTTTATTACTTCTAACCTATATATATCTTTTACCTATAACTAGTATGTAAATATGGAATATTTGATAATTGAATGCTTCATAGAGTGCTTATTTATAAGTTCCTTGGTCTTTTTGATCTTTTTTAGTTGAGGAATGAATTAGGGTTGATATTGTATTTATACTAATACCATTGAGAGATAATTTTCATAAAATAACTTAGGGAGACCATTGAATATATATCATTTTAAAATTAGATGTTTTTATGGCACTAGACACTTATATCAAGTTAGGACAGTAATATCAACAATACTGTCTAACCCAGACATTAGTGTCTAGGGATTAGAAAAATATGTACAGGCTCAGAACTTATATAGGTGTAAGATAAGTACATTTTAAGTATTCTTGGAAAGGTAGAATATCCATATCATCAATATAAGAATATTTAGATTAAGATATAGGCTAAGGGGCAGAAGATAGATTAGATTTGAGGCTTTAAAAGGTAAGGAGAATGTATAAGTAATAGGAATAATAATGGTCTATGTTTTTCAAGTGTATAAGAATGAATTGCTACAAAATCACAAAATAACATCTACATTTTCCTCCTTTTAATCTAGTAATGAAATTTCTCATTTAAAGGAAATAATTAAATGCATGGGTCTATATAAACACCTTGTCTTTACTTGAGTTGAATTTGAGTGGTTTAATGGTGAATGACATACAACCAAGAGTACATTACTATTTAAAATTAGTGCATATAATTTGGATAAAAAGTACTTGGAAAAGATTGAAATTTGAAAGATCAATGCTTAGTAGCACACATATGTGTCGATGTAACTTCCTTGCCTATTGGCAAGTTATTGTACAAAATATGTGTCATTGTAAGTCTCTAAAATTGAGATTATGATATATATGGATAAATATTTAAAGTGAATATATCCAAGGATATATATATATATATATATATATATATATATATATAGAGAGAGAGAGAGAGAGAGAGATTGGAAGGCACATGCCCCCAACTTTGGAGCGAAAGTCAGTTGCCACCTAGTAGTTGAGATTAACTCAACATGCAACCCAATGATAATTATAACCTAGTGAGGTTTAATGATATAATTAGATCCAACCTAATATATTGGCAAGGTTGAATAATTTGATCACCTCAACCATACCAAAAGGTGAACCAACTACTGTATTAGATTGGTTTGATAAAGTTTGTAAATCTTTATGGGGTATCAGTATGTGATAGTGTAATAGTCTATAGAAGGGATTCAAATAATGAAACTAATTTTGTTTTGTAATATTATGTTCATGTTTCATAACATATTCACCTTAGATATGTTTGATTTTGAAACTCTATATAAGAATGGTACAAATGTATAGAAATTTATCATAACTATGAATTTGAATTATATAATTGCGTGTTTTGGTCAATTTAAATAAGTTTCATTGTGAAGGACATTATTCCAAAGCATGCCCTCATTGTATATAGATAAATATAAAAACCAATAAAAGTACCAATGTGGAGGACATGTTTCCAAAACATGCCCTCACTATAATCTAGGTATGTTGAATATTGAATAGGTGTGAAGAAGATTCTTCCAAAGCATACCCCCACTGAATCTGAGAACTTTGAAAATGTGGAAGGGATGTCACTAAAACATGACCCCAATGATATTCTCCTCCTTTGAGGTGAAAAAAAATGGTACTTGGCAGTTACCTCACCTCAAAGGAAGAAGATAACTATATAGTTGTATATTATGTGACTAAAGCATGTACCATAAAGAAAAATGTGCATAGGTAAATGTACAATTGAATTGCATAGAACCAATGTGATTTCATGTAGGCATAATATGCATGATAAATATCCTATCAACCCATATATAGTAATAACACAATCTCAACAATAAAATAAGCATACACACATAAGAGCACTCACAAGCAAGTCAATAAACAAAGGTCTTATGAGACCACAAAAAAAGGGGCTTGTTCAAATGGTACAAAATCAAGTGGAAATTAATTATTAAAAGATCCACAAAGCAAAGAATGATATATTAAAATGTCCATATAATAAGCATTCAAATATTAAAATTTTCAAGAAGGCAAACATAGCCATAGGGGCTACATAAAATGAAACATATTCAAATGCTTGAACAAACAAGAAAATAGTAAGGTAAAACACACAAGGAAGTATATAAAGGAAAATAATAAACAAAAAATATAAACATATCATATCAACTCATGGATCAAATGTGTTATAAAAAAGATCAAGTTCATAACATATCAAGTACCATATGCAAGATATAAGCATGGATAAGGCATGTGTATGTACATAAGATCCCAATCATGATAATGTGATGTGACCATAAAGTGATATAACCTGTAAGTATCAAAATCATAGAATTTGGATGCCCCAAACATCTTGGCAAGATGAGTTGAGGGAAATACAAATACCCATAAGTACATGGAATCTTGTATCTATGTATGCCTAAAGATGTGTATGTAGGAGTAAATGATATGATAGACCTCAATATGAAACTAGCACATATATGCCAAGGAAAAAATATATTATGTAGGTGCCAAAAATGTTTTTAAATTCTTCATGTTTTTTTTAATTATTTTTGAAGATACAAGATCATCCTATTACTTCATCTAAAATATGACCATTGGTATCTACCCACTCATAACTGTTGAGTTGTGGAGCTACAAGCTTCACCATATGAGCAAGTGCAAGGTTGCTGGAGTTACACAGTCACTAGCATCGATCAGAAGTCAACCAGAGGCTACCAATGTTAGTTATGGATCGGATGACATCAGTCATATGTAGGTAGATAGGGACTGACATCGGTCACCTATGCATTCTAGAAGTCTATTTTCATGGGATGAACAGATTGTTTGCATGATAAGTTTAACTATTAGTATTGAGTCCATGTTTCTATTTTTGGCAGGATAGATTTGAACCTTTGATTAAGAGGTGTATCTAATAGTGGAGCATAGCTCATGAATCCTAGTATTATATAATAGGGTTAGATCTTCATAGCTTGTTAGACAAGACAAGACAATACATGTAAATGTGAATCAATCCAAGTGTTGGAGTTGATTGTGTTTGTAATTGAGAGAGAGAACTCTTGAGGGAGAATTACTGTATGCCCAAGAGGTGTGGGAAGAGTGTGATTTATTCATTGTATTTCATTTTACAAGAGTGTTAATACAAGTTTGTATTATCTCTCATATTCTGTGTTGTTTTTAAATTCTAGTTACATATTACTTCTGGTTAATTTTTGTGTTTAGTTGCTTATACAAAGGTAATCAATTGTGATCTTAGGAGTAGGGATCCTGACAAGTGGTATCAGAGCATGTTAGGGTTTTTGTTTGTGTTAGGGCGTAAAATAATTCTCCCTCAAGAGTTCTCTCTCTCAATTACAAATTACAACCACAACTCAAACACAGAGTTGTTGTTTCAACCAGTCAGTAACAATACTGCTAGTACCACCAAGTACTCAAAGTACTCCAAGTAGATCTCCCTAATATTGCTCCTTATTGTATTATAGATCTCCTTTTATCTTGTTATCTCATATATCTCCTTTGACCTTGCATACACACACCTGCAAATTAACCGACCTTACTTACCATGTAGATCTTCTTGATCTTGCACACCTGCAGATCAACCTGGTCTTGAATACCTACAGATCTAGATCTTACACCTATTGTAAGAACCCTTGTCCTTGCCTTACCAAGTCCTTATGATCCTTCCACTACTTGGAAAATATCAGGTCTAGTACATACCATTGCATACATCAAGCTCCCAACTGCTGAAGCATATGGAACTCTACTCATGTAATCAACCTCATCATGTGATTTAGGACATTTTTATTTGCTCAACTTGAAGTGTCCAGCCATAGGTGTGCTTACCAGTTTTGCATCATGCATATTTAACCTCTCCAACACTTTGTTCACATAATCCTCTTGAGATAAAATCAAATAGTGATTTTTCCTGTCTCTCTTAATACTCATGCCAAGGATTTTCTTTGCTGCTCCCAAATCCTTCATGGCAAATGTGTGAGCTAATTTTACCTTAAGCTCATTAATATCCTGCATGTGTGAACCTGCAACAAGCATATCATTTACATACAACAACAAGATAATATAACTACCATTATCCAATCTCTTAAAATAAACACAATGGTCAGATTGACATCTATAGAAGCCATGCTCTGTCATAAACCTATCAAACCTCAAATACCATTGTCTAGGAGCTTTTCTTTAACTTGCACACAAGTTTCTCCTTACCTTTGACCTCAAAACCTTCCAGCTGTTCCATATATATTTCTTCATCCAAATCTCCATAAAGAAACACTATCTTAACATCAAGTTGCTCAAGATGCAAATCCTCAATAGCAACTAAAGACAATACAGTCTGAATAGAAGTCATTTTTACTATAGGAGAAAAAATTTCACCAAAATCAATACCTAATTTTTGTACAAATCCCTTTACTACCAACCTGGCCTTATGTCTCATTTGTCCATTCTCACCTTCCTTTAATCTATAAACCCATCTATTTTTCAATGCTTTCTTTCTAGCTGGAAACTCAACCAAATCCCATGTTTGGTTCTCTTTTAAGGAATCAATTTCCTCATTCATGCCATGCTCCCACTGTTTCCTAGTTCCTACCTACATTGCCTCATCAAAACTTTCTAATTCTCCACTATCAGTGAGCAATAAGTAGTATAATAAAGGGGAATATCGAATTAGAGGTTTACTTACCCTTTTTGACCTCCTTATGGGAATTTAAGACTCATTCACAGCTTGTTGTCTACCCAAATTCTCTATCAGTGACTGTTCCTGATCATCTCCAGGTCTGTACCTGACCGATGTCGATTCCACCCGATCGACATCAGTTACTGTCTGATCGACGTCGATTCTTATATGACCGACATCGATTCCTTTCTATCTGATGTTGGTTCTTACTTGACTGACGTCAGTGTCTATTTTTTATTGTGAGTGAATATTTTTCCCCACAAGCTCATTTTGGATCATCACCTCATCTAAAACTCCATTGCCCTGCTCAGTATTATTCAACTTCTTGAGTTGATCACTGTACATCACTTTCTCATTGAAAACAACATCACAGCTTCTAATAATTTTTTTAGTTCCTAAATTCTACAACCAAAATCTAAAATCTCCAGAGCCATAACCAATGAAAGTGCACCACATATATTTAGCATCTAGCTTCTTTCTATTTTCTTTATCAATGTGCACAAAAGCTTTAGAACTAAAAACTCTGAGAAATGAAAGATCTACCTTTTTACCTATCCAAGCCTCTTCTAGAATTCTACCATCCAAAGCAGTAGAGGGTCCTCTATTAATCAGGTAAACTACATTATCTACAGCTTCTGCCCAAAACTGTAAGGGCAAACTAGCATGCAACCTCATACTCTATGCACACTCCACTATTGTTCTATTCATCCTTTCAGCAACTCCATTTTGCTAAAGTGTCCTTGGAACCATCCTTTCCCTACGTATTCCACTCATAGAATAGTATCTATTAAATTTATTATTGCAGTACTCACCACCATTGTTAGATCTAAGGCACTTCAATCCAAAACTTGTTTCATTCTCAACCAAAGCTTTTCACTTCTTAAATGTGTCAAAAACATCAGATTTTTTCCTTGTGCAATAAACCCATACCTTTCTTGTAGCATCATCAATGAAAGAAACATAATATTGTGATCCTCTAATAGAAGCTACCTGAGCTGGTCCCCACACGTTTGTGTGAACAAGCTCCAACTTGTGCTTCTTCTTTGTTGACCCAATTTTGAGAAATCTCACTCTCTTTTATTTCCCAAAAATACAATGCTCACAAAAATCTAGATCTATGCTTTTCAAATTTGAAAGCTTACCTTTTGACTTAAGAATAGTCATTCGCTTCTCACTCATGTGGCCAAGCCTCTGGTGCCACAACTTTGCATCTACATCTGAAGTAGATAATACAGAAGGAGAATAATCAGTAATACAATTACATAAATAGAGAGTACCTACTCTCTTACCT
>JARHVA010004101.1:562500-610000 GCA_037957365.1 Torreya grandis
AGACCCCTATAGACATTTAGACTAAGTGTCCCCATCAACCCTATAAGATACAATGTTCCCTTGGAATGTGATGTGTGGTAGGGATGGAATTGGATGATGTTGATAGTGAGGTAAAGGATATGGATGAGTGATATGATGATGAATGGTGTGATTAGGAAGAGAGAAAAAATGGGGTTCAATAGTTACATACACCATTAGATATGGTAGAGTAGACCTTTTTGATTGGTGTTATATGTTAAACGAGGTTAAGGGATCTAAGACTATTTGATTTATTTTTTGTTTGATCTAAATATTACAAGGATGATCGACCACATTAATTTTGACTTATGTGTCTTGTGTGGTAATTGGTTCCATGATGAATTCTTGGTTTGTTCACTTGATTTTTTTATTGCTTCTTAGTGCCTGTAGCTGGGATTCACTAGGGGTATTTGAATTTAGACTTGGAGGATAATTATTTTAACATATATGATCCCCTGGAATCTCAAGGATATTTTTACTAAGGGATTACATTTTTTGACTTGGTTGATTATGAAAGTCTTATTGACTTTGATTGATTACATTTGAATCATAACTAACCTAATTATTTGGTTTGATTAATCAACTATTGACTTGGACCCCCATAAATTCGACACACGATACTACATGTTATGGGGAATCCAATGACATCTATTCCTATTTGTCACATTCAAGAAGTGGTATGGATGTATTATTAACAGGAGGTGGATGATTAGGGATGTGTGGTGAAAGGTTTAGATTAAGCTAATAATAGGAAGCATAGTCCTCATAAAAGCTATTAGGAGACCCAATCTCAATATATAAAAAAGTGTCCTCAAGAATCTCCAAAGGATCACTAAGACTCTTTAAAGAATTAGAATATAAATTTGAGTCATCTCTAGCTTGATGTTCTTTGATTGATAAAGCATCTAAAAATTGTGTTATGATTTCATCATCCTAAGATGAATTAGGAGTCATGCCTTATGATTAGTTGATATTAAAATTAAAGACATCCTCAAATAGATATGTGTCAACATGACTTTCATTTTCTAAATGGGATGACACTTCTGACATGATTTCTAACTCATATGCTAATATTGGACATGATCTTGATGAAGATGACCATTTTTTATGATAACTCCAATATGGATGTTGATGAGGTGATGTCGTCAATAGATGATTTTTTTATAGTAGACATAGAAAGGAAATTTTGGATATTATTATTGTCCATAATTACCTTATTCACCTTAGGTTTATTAATGGATGCTTTAGGCTTAATGGATTTGTGAAAATGGGGGATTTGGTATGAGCAGGATATAGGGATGGTTTGATCAGGGATGGTTGTGGTATGGCTAAGGTTGGATTCATGACCTTAGTTGAGGAGGGAAGAAGCTTGATCATACTTAGGAAGAAATTATTATCACACCCTTTTTTTCATACTTCTAGGTATACATGTAATGGATTCAGCCTCAATTTCAATGTCACAATTATCAATTAAGTTTTGGACATAATATTTAAAATGGTGACATTTATTAATAGAATACTTGGGGAATTTATGGTATAAGAAAAAAAAATTATGCTTGATACCATGAAGCCATATGTTTGGAAAAACCTAGAGGTCTTATTTTCAATTAGACAATCATGACTATGGGCTTTAGTTTCCAACATAAGGCTTCTATGGATATTGGGAGAGGGTATATTTCTTGTTTATAGTATTGGATGTGGATGTGTTGGATTTAGGAGTGGATAAATATAATGGTGGTGTCATGATATTGGGGGATGTTGGTGTGTAAGATTGTTTAGGATATGAACTGAAATTATATAATATTGACAAGTTAGGCTTTCAATATTGGTAAAGGGATGATTCATCTATGGATGGGTGTGAAATAGAGGTAAGTTTAGTTGAATGGGGTAGAATCCTATGATAAGTTGGGTACCCACTTTTAGGAGATCAAAGAGGATTGTATCCTTGTTGGAAACAATATATTATTTAAATAAGGCAATCTATTTATTAGTATACTGACTAGGAATGTCATGACCAATACTAGGACTAGTGGATGGGGGATCATAATGGTATTGGATGTCATAAGAATTGGATGTCAATAAGTGTTTATGAGGCACTTTTTTGGTACGTAATATTAGGTGTAAGAGTTTGAAATTTTTGGTAATGCCGGAACCCATCTCCAATAGCCATAAATGGCACTCATCCTTGTTAGCAAAGATATATTCATGAAATAGGGTGACCTTGTCACTTATATATTAGGGATGCTACAACTATGGTTATGACGAATGGACAATGGGTATGACTATGGTGGGTTAGAATGTGAGCTAGGTGTAGATAGATATTTTTGATGGGGAAGGATAGGGTATGTTACTTTAGGCTTGATGGGATCAAGGCTTGTAGGTAGGTGGGCACCCATTTTTAGGACCCAAAAAAGGATCTTGTCTTTATTGGCAAATAAGTACCATTTCATGGGAACTGGGTCCAAATCCATGTGGGTAGATGATGATAAAAGGAAATAATGTGAAGGTAGATTATGTCTTGGATAAAAATATGGTCCTTGAATAAATTAAGTCTAAATTATTGAATTAGTATGATAGGTGATGATGAGGATGATATAGATAAAATGGATTATGATATGAGACTAGGATCATATTTCAAACTGATAGTATGATAGGTGTTATTAATTTATTACTAATGCCTAGTTTTCAAGTGAAAAAGGGGTGCATATTCAACTAGTTCCTATATTCAAACTAGAAAATTGATGATTAGATGGTTGTTACTTATAAATAGGCAAGATGACTAGATTAGAGAAAACTAGATTGAGGAAGATTGAATGATAGATTGAAACTGACAAAGTAACAGGTTGTTAATAGGGTATTGAATAAGTATGAAATTTGATAGGCTAATGGGTGATGGAATAAATTATGAACAAAGTGATAGGATAACATGGATGGACAACAAAAGAACTAGCTGAAGCCTTAGACTAATTTGATCAAGGTGGTATGGATATAAGATTATTGGAAGAAATGGAGAAATCAAGGATGATGGGATTGAGATCAAGACAAGTAAATATGGTTGGTGATGCAATGATGATTAGGGGTATAGTGTATGATTTGGATAAATGTGTGACCTAAAGAGTCAACTAGATTTTTTGTAGGATAAAAAGGCAAGGCAAATAAGGATGTACAATATTTTTAAGAATGTACAAGATGGGGACTAGAATGTATATGATGATAAGTATGTATAAGATGAAAGGAAAGGATATATAAGCTGATAATAAAAGTCTCAGATAACTATTTAAAGGCTTGGGTGAAAGGCTAACTCAACTCACAAACAAAATTAGTCTATTACAACACACCAAATCAATCAAAAGACAAACCTAAAGTTAGCAAATAGATATGAGACTGTAACTCAATGACTACATCATGTAACATCATTGTGGGTGAGGTTTTAGGCTAGTGACCCATTATGGAAGCTCCCAAACCCTCTCAACCTCATTTAAACTTAATAGATACTTGAGAATTAATACTAACTCTAGCACCAAGTCATATGTTATTACCAATGGTCGTATTCTAGGTTATACATGATCACTAAGGGCATCCCTGATATAGATTAGGTAAGTGGGGCTAGATTTTATAAAGGATGGTTTTTGATGGTTGGGTAATATATTTAAATCTTTCCCTTCATGGAAAACCTGTATGGGGTTAACTTATTAGCCTAACAATAGTTATCCTTAATTTTTATACTCCATTGAAACACAAATTATTCTTGAATGTGTGGTGATGAAATCTGATCACCAACCCCTAAGACTATGGAAAGTGAATGGGAATAACTTTCATGTCATGTTGCCTCATAAAAATAAAAATATGAGGTTTTATTAGTGATTTTTTATCCTCCAAGACTCACCACTAGGACCTAGGGAGGATATCATATACCACTATAGCGCTCAAGTATAGACAAGTATACCAAAATTTAAATAATTGATTAATTAAGTGTGATAAATATTAAATATATCCAATATACTTTTTAAAATTCTAATTTTTTTGATATGTGTCTGATGATTACCAGACCTCTAAAAAATAGACTAAACTGTATGTTTAGCAAACTTTAAAATGATTAACAAAAAATCTCATGTAGACAGGGACAAAACATGTGTCTTGAAAAATTACTTCCTCCATACACAGCATATCATCTTTACATTTTCTCTTTTCTTGACAGTTTACTCAAAATGGTCCAACAGACTTCTTGACAAAGATATATATTTTGATTGCTCTGTTTCAAACTGCGAACAGGACTTTTATATAGAGGTATATGTTTTGACAAATTATTAATAAAGTATTTCTTCAAACACAAAAATGTTCCCTGGCGTCCTCTTTTGGCTGGACAATGTCCCTGTATGCTAAATCCTAAGCGATTCTCCTAAGTCAAACCAATGCCAGACTCCATTATGACCCGAACCTTTGAACGCCCAGCATTAGATTATACGTTGTAAGATCAGAATTCTCCTTTCCATGGAAGACTCACCCTTGTTTTACTTTCCACTTATTAAAGTGCTTAGCATAACCTCTATGTGTTGCATAGACAACCACGGTTTAGCATAACTTTTTAAAAAAAACAATAATAACCATAATTGTACTCAAAATGTTTGAAAATTGCTCCACCGTCATATGTGACTCAGCATATAGGTGCTTCAATTTGTATGGTTATTATAGACCCAACATTGGGTTGACATTCAATTTTTTTTTTTTAATATCGATGGCAACAACTTTGATGAACAAACACCTGGAGTTGTATCAATGACAAAACAAAATTTACACACTTTTATTTTAATATATATCAGAGACCATACATCTATGTGTGTTTGCTCATCACAGATCCTTTCTCACACTATGTCTTCATGACCATTGCCCACATATCCCTTGTTTTCACAAAAAAAACCAAAATCTCCATACCAAGCATACGTTTATTAACCGATCCTATATTAGGCTAAATCACAACAACCTCAAACAAAACAAAAGCAAATGAAAACGACTCTTCTAATCTTAAGAAGAATCTGTTTGCCAGATATCTCCCCCAACAGACTTAAAAATCATCAGAGGTAGATATTAGTTTTGTTTTATTTGAAAATAGACAACTTTTGAAAACTACAACAAATGAAGAAATGGCAGGAAACTAATATAAATAAATTTCAAGCATATTGATGCTCCTGCATCATTCTTCCAAGGAGTAGAAGAAGTATTCTTCATTTGTTGTTTTTCTACATCAGCACTCCACTGAGCTTGTAACTCTCTTAGAGCATAATTCAATGCTTCAAAATCTTTCTCAATGGCCTGGGTATTCTTTTCTGCTTGATAAGCCTGCCTTTTCAAAGAATCCATTTCTTGACCCAAAAGCTAATTACATCCATTAATTGTATCTGCATTATCAAATGCCTCTTGGAGTTCAGAATGAGACCCTGTAATTACACATAGTTCATCCCGAGAAATCTTCAACTGTTTCATTTCACACAGTAGTTGTTTTTCTTCCTGTAGAGTCATACTCTCATGCTCAATCCAGTATTACATTTGATATATCTTCTTATTGAACTCCTCAACTGAGTTTGCAGTCTTTATTTTGATCAAGGTTAACTACACAAGTTCCATCTCCTGTCATTTGAACCTAATTACTTTCCTATTTACTCTCTCTTCTTGCCTTGCAGCTCTCAACCTTTCCAACATTTTTTCTCTACTAGCTCATTTCATTTGTATTGTTGTTCTAACAAAATCCTTGCTTTCTATTTTCTCATTCAAGATACCATTGGCATTCACTTCAAAAGTGACCTCAATTTGAGGAACTCCCCTTGGAACTGCAGGAATACCAGTTAGCTCAAACCTCCCAAGTTCTCTACAATCCTTTATCAAACTTAGTTCACCTTCAAAGACCTGGATTGAAACAGTTGTTTGTTGATCCTGATAGGTCGTAAAGACTTGAGACTTCTTCGTAGGAATGGTTGTATTCCTTGGAATCAACATAGTCATAACACCTCTAGCAGTCTCAAGACCAAGAGAAAGTGGAGTAACATCAATAAGCAACAAATCTTGAACCTTCTCATTACCTTCTCCACTTAGGATTGCAGCTTGCACTGCAGCTCCATAAGCAACAGCCTCATCAGGGTTGATGCTCTTGCATAGCTCCTTTCCATTGAAGAAGTCCTACAACAATTGCTGCACCTTTGGAATTCTAGTTGATCCACCAACAAGGACCACATCATGAATTGTGCTCTTGTCCATTTTCGCATTTCTCAAACACTTCTCAATAGGCTCCATACACTTCCTGAAGAGATCCATGTTCAATTCCTCAAACCTAGCATGGGTTATGGTTGAATAAAAGTCAATACCTTCATACAAAGAGTCAATCTCAATGGTTTTCTGAGCCGTAGATGAAAGGGCTCTCTTCACCCTCTCACACGAGGTTCTTAATCTTCTCAACGCTCTAGCATTGCCACTAATATCCTTCTTATACTTCCTCTTAAATTCTTGAACAAAGTGGTTAACCATTCTATTATCAAAATCTTCTTCACCCAAATGGGTATCTCCAGTAGTAGCCTTAACTTCAAAAATACCTTATTCAATATTCAAAAGAGAAACATCAAAAGTACCTCCGCCCAAATCAAAAATCAGGACATTCTTCTCACCCACGCTGGTGTCCTTTTTATCTAAACCATATGCAATGGCTGTAATAGTGGGCTCATCGATGATACGAGCAATATTCAACCCAGCAATTACACCTGCATCCTTTGTTGCTTGATGTTGTGCATCATTAAAGTAAGCAGGTATAGAAACAACATCATCCTTTATCTTCTTGCCCAAAAAAGCCTCTACTGTCTCCTTTAGTTTAGTCAAAATCATTGCACTAACTTCCTCGGGGCTGAAGACCTTCTATTCTCCATCTTGGATCTCAACCTGGATATAAGGCTTCCCATCTTTGTTCACAATCTTGTCCGGAACCAATTTCATATCCCTCTTTACCTCTTTGTCCTTAAACTTCCTACCAATCAATCTCTTGACATCAAACATTGTTCACTCCGGATTGACAGTAGCCTGGTTCTTGGCAGCCTCTCTAATCAGTCTCTCAGTTTCTGTGAATGCTACCCACGAAGGGGTGATACGGTTTCCCTAGTCATTGGCTATAATTTCCACATGACCGTTCCAATAAACCCCAACACATGAATAAGTAGTCTTCAGATCTATACCAATCACTATTCCTAACTTTGGTGTCAACCTGTAAGCAGCCTTGTTTGGAAGATTTGCTCCTGGAATCAAGTCTATGTGATGACTAATACTTCTCAATGGTGGTAATTCATTAGGTAAATCATCTACCACAATGTCAATGTACTCATTCAACATATCTTGAATCTCTAATGGAAAATCAATCAACTTAGTACTAGTGACTACACTCCTTGGCTTACCAATTACAACAAAGTTTACCTCTTCTTTCTTCATTTGATGTAGAAACTCTTTACCACTCACTATCAATACTTTAGAATTTTGTCCTACAACAACAGCAACCTCTTCCTTCAATGGTGTGAGTGTATGCTTGATCCCATCCTTTTCAAACATGTATGTATTCTGTCTTCCATCATGCATGGCCTTCCTGTCAAATTGCCAAGGCCTTCTAAGCAAAATATGACATACATCCATGGGCATGACATCACATAAAATCTTATCCTTATATGTTCCTATCTGAATATCTACTTTGCATTATTCACTTACCAGAAGTTTGTGTCCTTTTTGTAGCCAAGAAACTTGATAAGGTGTAGGATGTACCTCCTTCTTCAAGCCTAGTTTCTCCACCATCTCAGTTGACACAAGATTGTCAGTACTTCCAATGTCAATAATGACCTTGTAGCATTTCCCCTTACTCTTACATGTGGTTCTAAATAAATTTTTCCTTTGAGGTGGTTCTACAACTTCTTTATTTGGCTTTAACAAGATTCTTTTCATCAAAAGAGACTCACCTTCTTCTGGGGTATCTTCATAAGCTGCTACAACTTCTTCATTTTGTTCTTCACCTTGAGTCACATGTACACCTCTCTCATGGCTGGTAAAAGGGTTCTCTGGACACTCATATGCCCTGTGTCCTGCATACTTGTTGCACTTAAAACATTGGCCCATGAATCTTCCTCTTCCTCTTGGTGTATAGCTACCTCTTGAACTTTGTGAGTTGTTGGCTTCTTCTTGAGATGTTTGCAGCTGTCTTCTACCTCCTTGAAATTCTCTACCTCTGTTGGATCTGCCACTTCCTCTTGAGAAGGATGTTTGTTTCCTTGCTATCTTCTCCTCAGCTTTCAAGGCAAATTGATATGCCTCCTCAACTGTCTTAGGAATGAGAAGACTAATTTCATCTTGAATAGAAAATTTTAAACCATTGGTGTATCTGGCTACCTTCTCTGTGTCATCCTCAATATGACCTGATCTTAAAGTCAACCTGTAAAACTCTTCAGTGTATTATTTCACATACATTTATTTTTGCTTCAAATTTTGTAATTGTTTAAAGAGATTGACTTGATAATCTTTAGGCATAAACTTACCTTTCATTTTTGCTACCATTCTGTCCCAGCTTCTGATCTTTGGCTTCCCTTTCCTTCTTATTTCTTCTTGCACTCCATCCCACCACAGGGATGCATGTTTCTTTAGCCTTGTCATGGCATACTTGACTTTCTTTTCATCTTCTTCAATTCCTTCATACTCAAAATATTTGTCTAATGCATTAATCCAATCAATTAATTCTTCCACATTCAAATTACCTTCATACATTGGAACCTCCATTTTTGGCTTTGTGTTCACCTTCATAATGGCTTTGATCAACCTCTCTTCAACTGTTTCTTCTTCCACCACCAATTCATCTTCTAGTGGCTCCTCTTCTCTGTCACTGACTTCACCCATGTTAGTGCCTCTTCTTTGAGCCATCTCCAGGTCTTGCAGCCTAGCTATCAGGGTCCTAATCTCCTCTGTCAATGCAACCTGTCCTCCAGGTCCTCCAGGTCTCCTTCCTCCAGCTCTACCTATATTCCTGACTCTCATATCCATCTTGCCTCTTCTTCACAAATCACATTCTTCTTCTCCTTTGACTTGGATCTTTAGATTGTGCACAATCCCTTGTGCTCTGATACCAAATGATGATTACGAGACCTCTAACAAACAGACTAAATTGTATGTTTAGAAAACATTAAAATGATTAACAAAAAATCTCATGTAGACAAGGATAAAACATGTGTCGTGACAAATTACTTCCTCCATACATAGTATATCATCTTTACATTTTCTCTTTTCTTGACAGTTTACTCAAAATGGTCCAACAGACTTCTTGACAAAGATATATATTTTGATTGCTCTGTTTCAAACTACGAACATGACTTCTATACAGAGGTATATGTTTTGACAAAATATTAATAAAGTATTTCTTCAAACACAAAAATGTTACCTGGCATCCTCGTTTGGCTGGACAATGTCCCTGTATGCGAAATCCTGAGCGATTCTCCTAAGTCAAACCAATGCCAGACTCCATTATGACCCGAACCTTTGAATGTCCAGCATTAGATTATACATTGTAAGATCAGAATTCTCCTTTCCACAACAGACTCACCCTTGTTTTAATTTCCACTTATTAAAGCACTTAGCATAACCTCTATGCGTTGCATAGACAACCACGGTTCAGCATAACTTTTTTTTTAAAAATAACAATAACCAGAATTGTACTCAAAACATTTGAAAATTGCTCCACCGTCATATGCGACTCAGCATATAGGTGCTTCAATTTGTATGGTTATTACAGACCCAACATTGGGTTGACATTCAAACTTTTTTTTTGAATACCGATGGCAACAACTTCGATGAACAAACTCCTGGAGTTGTATCAATGACAAAACAGAATTTACACACTTTTATTTTAATATATATTAGAGACCATACATCTGTGTGTGTCTGCTCATTGCAGATCCTTTCTCACACTGTGTCTTCGGGCCCATTGCCCACATATCCCCTATTTTCACAAAAAAAAACCAAAATCTCCATACCAAGCATACGGTTATTAACCGATCCTATATTAGGCTAAATCACAACAGCCTCAAACAAAACAAAAACAAATGAAAATGACTCTTCTAATCTTCAGAAGAATCTGTTCACTAGATATCTCCCCCAATAGACTTAAAAATCATCAGAGGTAGATATTAGTTTTGTTTTATTTGAAAATAGACAACTTTTGAAAACTACAATAAATGAAGAAATGGCGGGAAACTAATATAAATAAATTTCAAGCATATTGATGCTCCTGCATCAGTGTCTTATAAAACAATTGATTAGCAGTTTCAATTTGGAAATTTTGAAGGGTGACCTATAAGACAAGACGTTAGATAAAGACAAAGATGTGTAAAATTATGACCTATAAAACAAGTGGTTAGTAGTTTTAAGCTAGACAAAATTTACACCAAATTTACCCCTATGAAAATTTAAAAAAAAAAGTTATTCCAATAAGCCTCAATAAAAAACACTAACAAAAATCATTGGTTTTGCACTGTAAAAATATTTAGATGAGGATCCTAGATGCATGGATCTGCAGGGGGATATAGTGCCCAATGGGTTTAAAGGGCAACACCCCTTGTGGGTTTAAGGAGCAATGCAATTTAGGACTTATAGAACCATTGAAATGACTAAAAATTAATTGAAAATGATCCTAAAAATGCACTCAAAAGAGATTTTGTAAGTATAATCACTAGTAGGGGGTGAATTAGTGTCTTTAAAACATTCTTTCAATTCCACTTAAGCATGCACGAACCATTCAAGCAAGCATATAGATCTAGCAAGCATAAACACTTATTCACATAAGCATGAAACATAAGAACACATTGTATATGTGGGAAAGCCTCAAGGGGAAGAAAACCCATAGATCCATACAAATTGACTATAGTCATATAAGACAAAAATCAAGTTTATTGAATCACCAACATCACATGGATCACCAACTCACGTGAAGTACCAACCCCAACTATCCAAGCACCCACTTGACTAGGATTTACCAAGCACCCACTTGGAAAGAAGCACCAACCCCCTAGATGACTCAACACCAAATCATCCACCTGATTTATTTCATCACCTTTAGACTAATATGTTTCTCACACAATATATTATAATCAACTTCTTTACCTCTCCTCACTCTTTTATCCCTCTCAAACTGCCTTCTAGGCTTCTTCGCTCAATTAGGTCTCTTCAAGAAAAATTAGGTCATATGACCTTGATCTTCATTTGTAGACATACTATAAAATATTAATTATATATCTTATACACTCATTTAGTGGTCTATAATACCTCCTTCTACTCAACAATGTGCTATATCATTTGCATACACTCATCTTCCCCAAATAGGCCTAAAATTGCCTTGTATATATACCATTCCATGTTCAAATGCCACTTAGTCTGATACTCACCCTTAATGTCTTATTCATGTCATTAATAGGTATTATTAAATCTCATAAACATTATTAAATTTTATATTGAGTCCCTTTTGGCCTATCATAACTCTATTAGACCTCATTTCAACTTTAGGTCTCAATGAGACCTAATTCCATTAGGTCTACTTTAGGACATGTTACACTTTGCCTTTCTTAGAATATTTTACCTTCATTGAAAAATAATATAATTCCAAAAAAAAAAAAATACCCCAATAAACATCATCTAAGTTTCATAACACTTTTTATCACCAACTCCTTTATGAACACTCCTTGCAACAGTATTCACAATTAGGATTGTGAACCTACTAAAAGTTTTCCAAACAAAATTGAAGCATGTAAAAAATTTATTCACAAAAACATGATAATAAATAATATTAATATAAAATCCATGCCCTTAAAAACATCATTATTTTCTTTAGAATTCACAACTCAAAGCAAAATGACTCAATTACTTCTCTGTAAATAGCTCACATAGAACTATCAGAACACTCCAAAAACTAGTTATGAATAACTTGATATTAAAAACCAAAAATAAAAATTATCATGACTAATAACACTTTAAAAATATCCTTTTACATATATATACCATTAAAAATACAAAAATCATAAAGTCTAATGTCAAAAATTGGTCTTGTAGACCAATCTTTTGACCCCACTACACATAGTCAAACCAAAATAGAATAACCCATTTTGGTTTCAACATTTCAACCTATTATAGTGAATTTAAATATTTAAAAAATCATGCATAGTAATTTAAATTCATATACAAAAACATCATATATATTAGATACTTCAACTCAGGTCATAGAGTCTCGAACTCATCACTACAACTTATTTATCCAGAATTGTCAGTTTACTTTAAAGCATAGTCATGGTGACATTGACCTTTAACACCTATGTGATAAATTTGAAACACTTATTATTCATGTATATTTACCTTTGATAAATCTATACCATATTCAAATATAAAAATTATATGGTCTAGTGGCAACTATTGGTCTTACAAATAAATTTGTTAATCTAACTACACATGGACCTTACTAAGTCATAAAAGTTATTTTGGCTTCATAATTTCCACCACTATACCTAAATTTCAAGATTTATTCCAATAATTAATAGTAAATACCATTCCAAAAAATTATCTCCATGCACTTGGTTTCATCGCTCTATAATGATAACATACTCCTAATCTTCTTCTCACTACTGCCTCAATTTTTCATTGTCTTCATCATTAGGCCTATTAGCAATTAGCTAACTTGGATGATAAATTTATCACACTTGAGGTATATAATATATTCATAAACCTTTATGTACATGAAACATGAGTCTCAATATTCATCATCCATCCATTTCCATACTTTGACTTGGTCAACTCTAACTACCACAACAAATCTCTAAGGAATTAACACTTTCCTATAGGGTCTACTCACACACATAACAACTTAATCACACCTAGATGTGCCTATGAGAGTTTAATAAAACCTCCAATAGATTAATTTATCATATCAATCCATTTTTGACATTTTTGATAAACATCTTCAACATAAGATCCTTATTAGGGTTTTAAGAGGGTTTAAACCTATTTCAATTCTTAACAATCAATCATAAAGTATAGCCCCTTAATATAAAAAAATGCCTAGAATTTTGAGATAGGAACCTTCCCAATCTACCATGAATATCATAATATTCTATGAAAATGTTTGATGAGCTAATGAACATAATGCAATCCTTCTCTAGTTGAGAACCCTTCATTTTGAGCACT
The DNA here is from genome assembly GCA_037957365.1 of Torreya grandis. Taxonomy (NCBI): domain Eukaryota; kingdom Viridiplantae; phylum Streptophyta; class Pinopsida; order Cupressales; family Taxaceae; genus Torreya; species Torreya grandis. The sequence continues at coordinate 575,746 of JARHVA010004101.1, forward strand.
CAAGAGACCTCAAAATAATGTTTCTTGCCTTGTCCTTCATAATATGACATAAAATTATGTGAAAACACTTAAAATAACATACCTAAACTATTACAATGTTTACCTGATCTTAAACATCTTGAAATTTGATCCTGACCCCTCATTAAGACACACTTTCTCTCTTTGATCTCTTAGACCTTGAATTGCAAACCACATTGGGCCTTAAATTTGACCTTCATGCCTCTTTAAATGTGCTCTCCACCTCACTCACATACTCAATAAACCTATCTCACACTTAACTACTACCATACATCCTTCACATGCCTTGAAAATATATCATGATACCTCATTAGGCTAGCTAGGGTATAGAAGTGGTCTAGATGTAGACTTGGTATGAAGGCCCTACCCATATAAGCTCACCTTGAGAATCTTATAAGTTATAAAATCCTCATATTCATGATTAATAAACCTCATACATCCATTCATGCATGTTTTCACTCATCTCACCAAGCCACCAAGCTCATACCTTCTCACAAGGACTTTACATGTCATGATTGATGATTCTTTTCATAATTTCATGCATATTCATTTTTATAGGGTGTCCTACACTCTCTTTCTCTATGACCAAACTGATTACATGAAAAACAATAACTACTAAATGAATTATAATACTTCATATCATTAGTTTGTCTTATTGATCTTTTCATGTTGACCTTACTGTCTTCATTATCCTTATCCTTGAATTGAGTATCCTCCTTTTTGGTCTTCTTTGAAACCAAGAATTGTCTTATCACTTACAAACTTTAGACTACTCAAAATGTTATCTAGAGAATCATTACTCTTTTTAAACTTCATAAAGGCTTCAAATTTCTATATGCTTTATCTAACTCAGCTTTGAATGATTCCAGTTTAGTTTCATATCTAGTGCATTCTTCCTCTTTAGCTTTTAATCTGGTATTGACTATCTCCTTTTGTGCTTCAATCTGATTGATTATCTCATCATACTCCTTGGATGTGTTAGTCTTTCCTCAAACAAACCAATATTCTCTTCATATTCCTTAAGTGATGACTTCAATTTATGATTCTTCCTTCTTTGTAACTTTAAATCGTCTAGAACACTCACCAATTCTACCTCAAGGTTCACTTCAGCCTCTTCTTCATCTAATTCTTCATCATCCATAAGGCCATTCCATTTTCAACAACTCTCATTGTCTATTTCTATAGCCATGAATAAGGTTTCATTATTATTATGTTGGTGTTCATTACTATCATCATCACTATTAAATGTGCTTGTGTCACTTACATTAGATGAGTTATATTCTTCTTTGGTATAGGAACTTCTCTTGTTCTTGAATGACCCTTTCTTTCCTTCATACAACCTGAAATATTTCTTGTTTTTATAATTATTGTAGGCCTTATTATCATCTCCATGATGTTCATAATTCTCATTCTTATCCTTGTTAGAACACATAGATGTAAAGTGACCAATCTTACCACAGTTGAAACATTTGAAAGTTAACATACCCTTGTACTTACCATATCCAAACCTCAACTTCCTATAAAACATGGCTATTTGTTTATCATCATCAACATATCAACATAAATCATACTTGAAATTCTTGGATTTTAACCTCTTCTCAGTTTTGAATGTTGATTCCTTCTTGGGAGGTCTTCACTTGTTCTCATCTCATAGGCATTCAAGATGCCATGAATCCCATCCATCTCTAACTTGTCTAAATCTTACATATCTTCTATTTCAAACACCTTATAATCAAACTTTATAGTTAGTGATCTCAACACCTTTTTAAAAAATTATATACTCTTTAAATTATTACCCTAATCCTCTAATGAAACTGATCACTTCATCAACCCTTAACATGTAGGATGCAATGCTCTCATCTTCCTTCATACTCAGACTTTCAAATTTCCTTCTATGAGTTAGGAATTTATCCATCTTCACCTTGACATCTCCTTCATAGATAGTCTTAAACTTGTCCCATATTACCTTGTTTGACTCATAGTGCATCACCTTCATAAAATCTACCTCTAATAAGCCACATGGTAATCATTTTCTTGGAATTTCTATAACTTTCCTTCTTACCTGCTGCATTAGTTGGTGGTGTAGAAGGTGGAGTGTATCCATCCATACTTGAATACCATTTGTTATGGCCCATTGAAATTACATATTTAATAATTTTAATTATCCAAAAATCATAATTATTCCCATTGAATAATGGATCCTTATTGATATAAAAACCACCTTGAGCTTGCTGACTAGACATCCTCACTTTTAGGATCTCTTTTAGACTGTTAGGCCTACTTAAAAGGACCTAATATAATACCAAATGTTTGAATCATAATCATTGAGAGGGGGATTTGAATCAGTGTCTTCAAAATATTCTTTCAATTCCACTTAAGTATACAGGAACTAATAAATCAAACATATAGATCTAGCAAGCATAAACACTTATCCATATAAGCATGAAACATAAGAACACATCATATATGAGGTAACCCTTAAGAAGAATAAAAGATAAAAATATATGAAAATATACTATAGTATTATAAGATAAAAATAAAGTTTATTTAAACACCAACATCACATGGAGCACCAACCCCAACTAGCCAAGCACCCACTTGCAAGGAGGAGCCAACCCCCTAAATGACTTCGCAAAAACTCAGCCACCTGATTATTTTGATCATCTTCAAAAAACCATGTTTTTCATATAGTATATTATGATCACATTCTTTATCTCTTCTCACTCTTTTATCCCTCTCAAAATACCTTCTAGGCTTCTTCTCTCAACCAGGTCTCTTCAAGACAAATTAGGCCATATGACCTCGATATGCATATGTAACCATACTCTCAAATATTCATCACAAATAATCTACACTCCTCTGATGGTCTAAAAGAAATAATTATGCTCAATAATATGTTATATCATTTTCATACACTCATCTTACCCAAATAGGCCTAAAATTGCCTTATATATATACCATTTCTTATTCAAATGCCACTTAGTCAGTTACTCACTATTAAAATCCTAGGTCAGTCATAAAATAGGTCTTTTGACATATCATAAACATAATTCAAATATATATGTATTCCCTTTTGTACTATCATAACTCTATTATACCTCATTTCACCTTTAGGTCTCATGGAGACCTAATTCCATTAGGTCTACTTTAGGACATGTTACACTTTGCATTTATTAGAAAACTTTACCTTCACTAAAAAATAATATAATTTAATAAATTAATAAAATATACCAAAATTAACATATTATAAGGTCCATAACACTTTTTATCACCAACCCCTTCATGAACACTCCTTGTAGCACTGTTCACAATTTGGCCTTTGAACCTAGAGAAAGTCTACCAAATGAAACTGAAGCATGTACCCAATTTAGTCACAAACATGAAAATAAATCATATTAAAAAAAAAATCCATGACCTTTAAAACACCATAATGTTCTTTATACATAAAAACTCAGGGCAAAAGGACTCAAACACTTCTTTGCAAATAGCTTACTCAGAATTGCCAAAATACTTCAAAAACTAGTTATGAAAAAATTGATCTTCAACACATAAAAGAAAACTTCCCATGACCACTAAAAAATTAAAAATATCCTTTTAAATTTCTATACCATTTTAAAATACAAATATCATAAGGTATAATGTCAAATATTGGTCTTGCAGATCAATCTTTTGACCCACTACACATAGTTAAACCAAAAATAGATAATTCATTTTGGATTCAACATTTCAAGCTATTATACTAACTTCCAATATTTATAAAATCATTAAAAATACTTTAAATTCATATATAAAAACACCATATATATTATATACTTTAAATTAGGGTATAGAGTCTCAAACTCATCAATGTAACTTATTTACCTAGAACTATCAATTTACCTTAAACCACAGTCATGGTGACATTGACCTTCAACACCTTTATGACCACTTTCAAATAATTATTATTAATTTACATTAATATATTATATCTCCATAACATCCTCAAATATAAACATCATATGCTCTAGTGTCAACTATTGGTCTTACATACCAATTTGTTGATCTAACTACACACAGACCTAACTGAGTTAGACAAGCCATTTTGGATTCATCATTTTCACCACTATACCTAAATTTCAAGATTTATAAAAAAATTTAATAATACAGAACATTCCCTAAAAATATCTCTATGAACTTGGTTTCATAACTCTATCATGATAACACATTCCTAATCATCTTCTCACTGATGCTTGGGTTTTTTACTATTTCCATCCTTAGGATTGTTAGTGACTAGCTAACTTGGATGACCAGTTTAGCATACTTGAGTTATATAACCTATTCATAAATTTTCATGTAAATTGAACATGAGTCTAAATCTTCATCCTCCATTTGTTTGCATATTTTGACTTGGTCAACTTTGACTACTACAATAAATCTTCAAGAAATGAGCACTTTCCTATAGGGTCTACTCACACACCTAACAAATAAATCACACCTAGAGGTGTCTTGGAGAGTTTAATACAACCTCCAATATCCTACCTAAGTATACCAAACCTTATAGGCACTTTTGATCAACATATTTCACATCGGGTCCTTATTAAGGGTCTAAGAGGGTTTAAACCTATTTGCATTGTTAACAATCATTCATAAAGTATAGCCCCTCGATCCAAAAAAAAATGTCTATAATTTTGAGATAGGACCCTTCCCAATCTACCATGAATATCTTAAGTTTCCATGCAAAGTTTTGACAAGATAATGAGTGGAAAAAAATCCTTCTTGGGTTGAGAACCCTTCATTATAAGTACTCGATAAACCTCCAAATCACTTTTCTTGACTTGTATTTCATAATATGAACTTAAACTATATAAACACACTTTAAAAAAATACCTCACATTTTACAATGATTACATGAGATTAAACATCTTGAAATATGAACATGACCCCACATTAGGCCTCTGTCTCTCTCTCTCTCTCTCTCTCTCTCTCTCTCTCTCTCTCTCTCTCTCTCTCTCTCTCTCTCTCTCTCTCTCTCTCTCTCTCTCTCTCTCTCTCTCTCTCTCTCTCTCTCTCTCTCTCTCTCTCTCTCAGACCTTAACTTGCAAACCACATTAGACCTTAAAAATGACCTTCATGACTCTTTTAATGTGATCTCCACCTCAATCACATACTCAATAAACCTATACCATGATTAAATACTACCATACATCATTCACGTGCCTTGACAACAGATCATGATACCTCATTATGCTAGGTAGGGTTTAGAAGTGGTCTAGATGCAGACTTGGTTTGAAGGTTCTACCCCTATAGGCTCACCTTGAGACTCTTATAAGTGATCCAATGCATCACATTCATGATTAATTAACCCTATACATTCATTCATGCCTATTTTCACTCATCGAGCACCAAGCTACCACCTTCTCACAAGGATTTTACATGCCATGACTATTATCATGACTAGGCTTCTTAAGCACTTGAAACTTGAGAACTGACCTTGAAACACTTATGAAAGTATCTATACTTTAATTATATGATCACACAATTTAAAATAACCTCTCACAAGTGTGTGTTTAATTACTTCACCAAACTTCACTATGCACACATTCTCACAAGATGTAGGCTAGGCTTCTCTGGACAGATTTTAATCAAGAACTCGTATAAAATATGCTTACCTTAATGATATAAAACAATAACACTCTTCAAAAAACACTCTCACACCACTACAACAATATCTTTCTGATCAACATTCTATCATGAACTTATGCAGACTTAGATCCTCATAACCATGTTTCAATGCTCACTTGACCATCATACTTCTTTGTGATAACACTTAAAACTTCAAGCTAACCTAAATGTTGACATCAACCAACAAAAGAGACATTAGGTTGCCTTCAAATTATCTCTTTCTTTCAAATTATCTCATCTCACATGTCTTCATTATCACATCAAGCATACATCACCAAGTGCACCTTGACATCAATGATTACACTTCTCAATAAGAGATAGTTTTCGAAGAAAAATAAATAGTAAAATCACTATAGGTTTGATCAAAATTGTAGATACATAGTCAATGTTATGAAAAATCACTTCCAAAAGTTCAAAATTATATATGACTAGTCAAAATCATAGATACAAACAAATGATAATACAAACTTCAAACAAACTATCATAGTTACTTGGTAATTAGTTACTTTCAAAATCACTTATAGAACCTACAAAATTGTAACTACAAATAAGTGGTATTACAACAACAAATAAGTGGTATTGCAAAACTATAGATTATAATCAAAATCACAAATTTGTACAAGCAATATTGCCAAAAAAATCAAAATGACTATTTACCAATATCATGATTTAGAGTAATTTCATAATTGTGATATTGCACAAGATATATACATTTTTATATTTACCAACATAATTTGACCAAAGTAGTGATTTTAATCAAGATATACAATTGAATGATAACATCAAGTATTTTGTAGATTTGTGATTAAAAGTCTTAAAATAACTATATAAGATTATGAGTTTCTGATTAATTAAATAACATAAAAATTGTGGCCATATGTGTAAGATTATCGATTATATTTGATATCGCTTATGGAAATATCACTCCTACCATAAAAACTCCTACAAAATCACCTAGTTAGATTCTTTTATGGATCAATTAGATCAATTTGGGCTATCAAAGGATACTAGAAAGAGAATTTATTTTTAGTGCACATTTTAAATAAACTGAAATATATACTAAAACATGACTAATATATTTGACTGATAGATGTGATAAACCACACCAAAAGCCTTCCTTGTCTCTACAAAATAGATTTATGTAATGAAATAGATATGAGAGAGATCAAAACTATTAGGTGATTTAACCAAAATCCCAATATCTACATATTGTAGACACAAAGCAAAATTGTAAGTGAGTAAAGTAAAATTGTAAGTCAAAGGTCAATATTGGAAATGTAAAATCATAATCATAACTACATATTCAAAATCATGGTTACATATTCAAGATCAAAACTACATATTCAAAATCACAAGTAGAACTTCAAGATCACAACTGTAAATAAGCGATTTCGACTAACCAAAATGAAATGGCTAAGTCAACCTAAAAACTAATGATTAAGGTGGTTGTTTGATTCAAAATCATGATTGGAGAGGGAAAAATCACAAGTGACAGTTTCAAAATCACCTTTTATAGAGAAAAATTGCTTTTCATCTAGAATGTGAAAATTTTAAGAACTTTGAGCCCAAATTCTTCTAGAACTATACCTAAAAGCCTAATTCACACACTTTAAACACATTGGGTTAGTTAAAAAGAAGGGATCCCACTATGGTCATCAAATATGAGATATAAATTTTGAGCAATGGATTTGATTATGCAATTTTTACATTAAAATATACCAAAATCACCAATCCTCAAAATTTGAAACAAGGAAGATCAAAATGAAAATAAAAATCAATTTAAAATAGAATTACACCAACATCATGACCTCTTAGATCCAATCTTGCTCCAAACTTGACTTATGCTTCATTGTTTTCTCTTTGATTGAATGTATTTGCTTGGAAGACTCAGATTATTGGGACATCATGTGATTGGATTGACAATGGACTAAGATGATGGTAAGGATTCATTGATAGATTAACAAAAGGATTAATGGATTGGTGTAACATGTATTTCTTGCACATTCAACTCATTATTCCCAATGGAACGAGATGATGGGTTTAAATAGAGAGAAGGGAGGGAAATTATATGGAATTTAAAATTCTATGAAATTATCTAGAGAGATAACTCTCTAGAGAATTAGAGAAGGGTTGGATCATTCTATACTACATTAGAGGAGCCTAATAGGGTTTATTGGGGGTTTATCTAGGTTTATAGGAGAATTAAGTGGAGACTATGTACTAGGCATATAAGAGAGTCTAGGGGGTAGGTGTGATTTTGTGAATTTAAAATTCACAAGTGGGCATAAGAGGGATTTATGTGATAAATGGGATGTTAATAATAAATAACAAGGGAATTAATATTGGATGGGAAATATGAATGTTAGTATAGATATATAAATTTGACTAGATTATTGACTAGGGGGGATATGCAATTAGATGAAATAATGACAAAAGGGCTTAATTAGTGAATCTTTAGGTAGAATTTGAAACACAATTAGCAAGCTAGAATATGCAATTTTGAAACATACACTAAGTACCAATTTATCTACAAAAATAAATAATAAAAGATAAAGTATAACAAGGCAATAACTATATTTTAAAAAAGGTTCGAAAGACATCACCACTAAATCAAATAATTAGTCATAATACATAACACTAGACATGGTTGCTAAACAAGTATATGGCCCCTAAGGAATTAATTTCCATAGAAGATGTTGCCAATATTCTTCTTATAGTGAGAATAAAGGCACCATAAATGCAAGTCACAATGTACGTGAATATGTGAATCAATTTTTAAATGTTATGAACATTATTGTACATATATCTCTTAATATTACTCTAATGCTTAACTCTGTTGTGTGTATATCTCATGATTTTAGATATGTTTTTTTGTCACTTTTTTAAGATTAGCATTTTGATTATAATTTATAATTTTGTTCATATTTCATTCAATTTTACCACTTTGGAAACCTATTATTCATGTAGGACTATTATATTTTTTGTGATGCTCATAACCTTACAGTTGAAGAATTGATAAAATCATGGTGTTAAGGAGTTTAATATTTTCCCCTAGCATATCACAATTTATTGCACATCTAAATAATTTTCCACTTCAAAAATATACTTATGCAATGTGGAATGATCTGTTCAATATACAACTTTGTTGAGCCATCATATGTCTCTTTTTTACCCTTATGTCCAATCCTATTGCAATAAATGGCACCATATCATGCATTTATAGTGTAAAAGTTCTCATGGTTGTTTTAGCTCTTTACATTACTATATGCACTCCACAAATATGTGAATTTATTAAAAAAATATTATCTTCTTTTGGTTTCTGCATTCTTTTTACTTTCACATCTAGTTTAGCCATGTGAAGGTTTAATGTACGTTAAGTCTTTGCTTATATTTTGATACTTTGTCACTTTTCACTTTCCTACCTCCAATCAAAGTAACTTGTATGATATTTTTTTATTCGATGTACGGTCACATAATTATCAAAATTAATGAATAGATTTAAGCACTATGCAAATATACTGATTATTAAAATCTATTAAGACAAAACAAAATAAAATGAATCTTTAGCTTAAAATATATTATCATCACATAGCAAAACTTCCAAAAAATACTAAATTTTGATAGGATTTTCAATTTCATAAATTTGTTTATACATTTCTACATAATGATGGCCTAGGATATTTAGATTTTAAATTACGAAAGTGTTTTTTTTTTTTGAAGTTATGAGATCAACTAATATTTAACTTATTTTTTAATTAGTTATATATAATTTATTTAATTTTATATAATTTATCTAATTTAATATATAATTTTTAAAAATAATTAATATATTAAAATAACATAATTTTTTCATTTATTTAATATTATTTTTGAGATAATTCGATGTAAAGCTAAATATAATTTAGATTTCGATGAACATTGATTATGTTATTACCCTTGAGGCTATCAGTGTAATTTATAGTGATACATGTGATTGAGAGTGGATTGTAATAGTGTTCCACATATGTGTGTTTTATTTTTATTCTCCTCAGGGGGGAGGGGGCCGACGGGAACATTCACATTAATAGAAAAGAATAATATAACCGTGATCCAAAACAACTAGTTTAGATAAAACAATTTTATTGCAATCACAAACTATGTTAGTTTTTCCTTTTATTAATATTCATACGCTAGAATACTTTGACTTAATTTTATTTTCTAAATCTAATCATTCTGGATAAGCGAACGGTTCCATACACTCATTCCTGTTAATAGAAATTGTCAACAATATATAAAACATTCTCGGTCAGCTGTGTTAGTTAAATATTGGGTTAAGTAGTTAGAAATCCACTCATTCCTGTTATTTTCAACAAAATACACTCATTCCTGTTATTTTCCTTCCTGAGACGTGCAAAACTCATTTTCTCGGACAATAACCAAATTTATTTTCCTACATTTAAGAAAGCAAGATATTTTGAATTAGTCCTGCTCCTTACTCCATCTTTCTGTGTTTTCGTATTTTTTAATTTTTAGTTAAAATATTTTGGAGGAGGTTATTATTAGGGGTTTAATATTAAATTTGTAGTACATTATCTTTATCATTTAAAAGATTAATATAAATTCAAATATAAATATATAAAATAAGTAGTGTTTAACTTTTTTTTTTATGATTTTGAGTTAAATGTATTGATAACATAGAATCCTTCTTATCTTTTGGGTTGTAATGTAATAGTTAAAATAGATGTTTTTTTTTCGACCAACTTAGATTATAATCTTACTGCGATTAAAGTACTCACATCAGGAAACATAGGAATAAGGAATTGACAAAATATATGTACAGATATTGAAATTCTTGCTTGTGTCTTAGATTGTCACCCTACTAATAATTAAATATAAAAAAAATGTCTCTTCCCTCTTTAAAAGTCAGTATATAGGATCATGACAAAGTGTTTAAGGATGGACCCTAGTTTTGGGGTAGAACTCAGTGCTTTATTATCCGTTGATTTTTGGATTTTGATCCTTCAACAATGGAGGTGAGCAAAATGTATGTTTGGGTTCGGCCCCCAAATCTCCTTCTCTTTTGGCCCCTCTCAGTATGCAAAGAAATTGGAAACATGCTTGGAAGGTTGATCAAGATGGATGAGTAGTGGTCTAAGCAAAGGTTGTTTACCTATGCTCATATTTGTGTGGAGTAGACCTTAACAATTTTCTCATAGAGACAATCTAGTTGAAACATAACACCTTCCATTGGATTTAAACTTTCGATTATGAAAATACTATCTTTAGATGTCTTTTTTGCCATCAAACTGAATGAAAAAGCCCATCCGTTAATCATAAATAATGGCAGTCATATGAGCACCCTCTTTCAAACAAGGGCGTAGAAAAATCTAGAGATGGCACATAGAAGAAAAAAGGTACAGAATTTTTTTGGAGAAATCGCTATGACAGATTCCTCTTGCAAAAAGATAGATACGGATAGCGTTTCAAGTGGAGGAATCAAGAAATCATATGAATTTGATACTTTTATTTCTGATAAAGATCAACCCTCATTTGAAGCTTACCACACTCTAGCGCTTCTAATTGTTAATGCTAATCCGATAGGTATCGGTAGTCTAGAAGGTTGGACAAAAGTTTAAAAGAAAAAAAATGGCAAAAAAGATTGTATTGTGGATATGAGATTTGGCCATTTATATTTTTTTTATTTCTCTAAGTTATTCTTGCTTGGTTGTGGATATGAGATTTGGCCATTTATAATTTTTTTAATCCTCTAAGTTATTTTGCTTGATTCGACTTATTTCGTATTTCTCTGCGAAAACTTATATAACTCAATGTAATTCAACTTTTCGATATGTGACTTTCCTACCCATCTTTTTTGCACAACTAATATTATATTTTTTTCATATTATATTAATTAAAAAACACTTTTTTTTTTTCCTTCAAAAAAATTCATATTTATAACTCGAATGTGAGATAGCTTGATTGAACGACTCAAATTATTACCATATCTGCCACATACATTCGACACGGCAGCGCAATCTGGGCAGATTGGGAAGCTATAGCCAATAAAGTCCACGGCCGAGTAAATTTAATTATTTATTACGGAGTTGTTAAGTTACTGCTATATAAACCAACGTATTCATGTTTGAATTACACATTTTAAACACGCATCTCTCTTTTCCGATTTTATCCATTGTTTAACATAATGGCCAAAAGCATGATTTACTTTACCCTTGGCGTTTTTGTGTTGATCTGTTGTTACAGCCAGCATGTTATGGGAGGCGATCCCGATCCCTTGCAAGATTTCTGCGTTGCAGACCAGCAAAGCAAAGGTGAACTCTTATGATGGCGTTTTTTTTTTATCATTATTATTATTATTTGTGTCTGTATATATGTAAATGGCTTGCTAACAACTTGATGGAACAGTTTTGGTGAACGGGTTTGTTTGCAAAGACCCAAAGGCGGTTTCAGGGGAGGATTTCTTCTTTTCGGGTCTGAGGGAGCCGGGGAACACAAACAATGCTGTGGGATCCAACGTAACGCCGGCGAACGTTCAACAGATTGGTGGCCTCAACACTTTGGGAATATCGTTGGTCCGCATCGACTATGCAGTGGGTGGAATAAATCCTCCTCACACTCACCCAAGAGCTACGGAAGTTCTCTTTCTAATGGAAGGCAATCTTTTTGTGGGATTTATTGATACTAACAATACGTTTTTCAGCAAAACATTGGAGAAGGGAGATGTGTTTGTATTTCCCAAGGCGTTGGTTCATTTCCAGCAGAACGTGGGGCGTGAAAATGCAGTGGCCATAGCTGGACTGAGCAGCCAGCTTCCTGGAGTTCAGGTCATTGCCAATTCTCTGTTTGCAGCAGATCCTCCTCTACCTGATTTCGTGTTGAGCAAGGCCTTCCGCATCAGCCAGAAACTCGTGGATTACATTCAGGCCCAATTCAAGTAGGATGACATACAACTTGAAGTCGTAGTCGTACACTATTAAATAAAACCACGGAAGGACGACCATCTTTAAGGCCTTCCATATCAGCCAGAAATTCATGTAGGATATCATGCAACTTGAAATGACAGTAGTACTCTATTAAATAAAATCAACATCAAGTTGAATTTGAATACAAGACGAAGAAACCAGGGACAGAGTGCCGTCCTTAATGTATCTTGGTAGGTTTTCTAGCTCATGCTCACTGTTTAAGGCATGATATTGTTATAAGATGCAACATTTTATTTAAACATTTTATTACCTGTCACTTAAAAGAAGCCATTTTTTTTTTACTGGTAATGCCTTTCCATGTGGGTAAATCAAAAACTTATAGAATAAAAATATATATAGATAAAAAGTAGAAAATGGTTTACCAAAAGAAAAAAAGGGACGCCGGTTAAAATTCATGCTTGAAGACAAAAGTTTTATAATAAATAACATTAAACAACATTAAGCATATGTAACACTATGGAATAAACGGGAATCCACACCAACATGGATGAAGGAGGTCGTTAAAATCAACTTAGAGATGGATTTATTATATATTGATGGACTCCTTTTAATCAGCTATGTGACCAGTTCTACCACCACTTTAATATCTGTTGAGGCTATAAATAAATAATAATAAAATATATTTTTATTATATAACATTTATATTATAATTTAATAAAAGTAATTTATATATTTTTTATAATTATATTTATTTATAAATTTAATTTATAAAAAAAAAATAATACTTAATTAAATTTAACATTTAATTCATCTCTCTTAAATTGATTGATTGTTAATTTGATTTTTAAAATAAATGAATTATCTCCTAAAAGAGATAATAAATCATCATGTATCAAAATAATTGATTTATTTCTCAATACATCCATCTTTAATTTGAAATCGCATAACCTCTTTACTATTTCTATCACTTTTGCTTCACTTGGATCTTCTTTACATTTCACTCTAATTACCCAAGGTCCTTGAATCTCTATGCCCTTAATTGGAAAGTTGAAAACATTTTCAATTTAGTATTTTTATTCTGTTGAAGCTTAGTTTCCTCTATCAGAGTGCAAAAATCAATGACATTGTTATCGATAATATCTATAGTACAAAACGTTTTATCTTGAACTATCAGTTAGTATAATGAATTTTTCAACTATGGTAAGTACAATATGCATCTTTATTGAATGATTTAATTTTATGTATACTCCTATCAATCTCTAATGGTGGAGTTAGAGTAATGATATTTCACTTGTGAAAGCAACTTTTGTAATAACTTATGAGGTGGTTGTGGTATAAATTTAACATGGTTGGTGCCTCTTTTTCAACCTTATAACCCACCTACATTCTAATGATAATCTTCCCTGCCAAACGCCACTTAAATATTCAAAATCATGGGATTATGTTTATTTAAAATGTTTGGATAAATAAGGACAAGTAAACCCAAAAAAAAAATCTACAATAATTAAACTTTAATAATATTTGATGGTGTATTTTTGAGTCACTTTTGTCATAATATTTATTATTAGTTATTATTTTATTGACATGATTAATATAATATTATATCAATTATTTCAATTTTAAAAAAAAATTAAAAAAAATTGTTGGGAACATATATACTTCATTAAAATTTCTTTACAATAACTTGAAATAATTAATATAATATTTTTTAAATCTCTATTTATAATAATTATTTTTATAAGATATTAAATAATATTTTATGTTATATAAAATATAAAGCTGTCATATATTTAATAAAGATAAATTGATTTTATTTAAATATAATAAAAATAATTTAATTAATTTTTATTACTTTTATTTTTTAATTGAAAAAATTAGAATTAAATAGGTATTGATATTTCTATTCATATTTTAAATTATATATATTTTATTTTAATTGATGAGTAAATATACATTTTAATTTAAGAACTTTTTCGATTAAATAATGATAATTAAAGAAAATCCAATCAATCAAAATCACCAAAAAAATAATAACTTAAAATATATTATAATCTACTAAAATTAACTACATGTAATACTCCCAAAAAAGAAAGAAAAAAGAAATAATATGTTGTTCTTAAATATGCATGTGAAAGGATGTAAGAAAAAATATAAAATAAAGTAAAAGCATGAAAGAAAAAACATAAAATAAAATAAAAAGAAAGTTCAACAAAGAAGAAAAGTCAAAAAGGGGGAAATAAAAGGACAAGAAGAGTAAGAATTCCAATAAATTTATGACTATTAAATTATATTAATAATTTTAATAAGAAATTATTTAAATTAAATAATTAATAAAATGATTTCTTAATAAATATAATTAATCATCAATTATTTAAGTATATATATAATTAATAATTTAAAATTATTAAAATTTAATTTAATGATAATTCTTTTTATAATTGATTGAGTTTCTAATCATTTTCTATCAAGGGTTTTTATTTTTCTTAATGATGATTAAGAAATATTTAATCTATCAAAGTCATCAAGAAAATGATAATTTATAATATATTATATTCTTCTAAAAATTATTTATATAAATAATTTAAGAACTCAACATTATATAAATATGAAAGATAATAATTTTTAAAATAAAAATAATCGTTATTATGAAGAAAAAATATCAAATAAAGTAATAGGAAAGTTCTTGTTAAGAAATAAGGCCAAACAAGTGAAAACAAAGAAACAAGAAGAATACATTTTCTAATAAATTTATGACTACTCAATTAATTCAATTCAAATAATTATTAAAGTATATTAATTATTTTAATAACAAAATTTATTTATATTAAATAATTAATAAAATAACATCTTAATAAATTTAATTGGCCATCAATTAATTAATTATATGTATAATCAACAATTTAACAACTACTACTCTTTCTATAATTAATTGAGTTTCAAATCGTTCTCTATTGAGGTTTTTTTAATTGCTTCCATTTTTTCAAATATTAGCATTCTCCATATGTATAGGGTGGTTTGAATACATTTAATGTTCAACGAGTGTATATTATTTAATCATACTTCATTCGAAGTCATTATCATGATCTTTATAAATTCTTATTTGTACAAACTAATATGTCTCTCACGAATGTATGGGATATCATACATGCACAAAATTTCACATAAACCTTTTTAGAGTAATTATTATTGATGTTAGTTTACATGTCTGAAGCTATTTTTAAAGTTTTGCTTGGTTTGTATAAATATTTTATGACCCAATTTCTTTATAATTATAGCTAATATCTCCATAATATAACTAATATCTCCATAACACAATTAAGGTAGGAAAAGTTATTTTTATTTTATTTAATAGTCCCAATCACTTATCTCCCATTTTTTACATCATTTGTAGCTTTTATGATTCTCCAGTATTGATATCTATTATTAGTACTTGACAGGTATTATTGTTTTCACTTGAGGGCATTTTTGTGAGGTGCTTGTAGGCAATGGTCAATCAAAGGATGATGTTGTCTATGATTTTTCAAATTTCTTTATATGAATAGATGGTGAGATAATATCTTAATGTTTTCCCTATTATCATTAAGGAGTGGATAGTAGCTATGGATGGAGCCAATAGGATGGTTGTGTTTTGTACTATGTTTGTGCTACTGCTTTGACAATCATAGAGAGGATGCAATTGTTTATGGAGGATGGGGATAGTTGTCATATGTTTGACAATAAAAAATGGTAGTTTCCCTTACAGTTTCATGGAATGAAGAGTGTTTATCAAAACTTGCATCCAGTCAAGGTTATGCTACTACGAGTTTCATTGCTAAGACAAAAATCAGTTAATGTGAGGGAAGTTGTGTTTCTTCCTTGGTGCAAGCAAAAATGGGTTACCTTCTTAAGGTGACCTACATTATGAGCCCAAGCCCCATCATGAGCTAGAGTAGCATTATGAGCCTAGACAAGTCAATTTTTCTTAGTTAATGGTCTAGCATCCTAATTTCAATTGTAATTTTTTTAAATAATTATTGGTGTTGGGGTATAGGCCCCCATATGCATGCATGAGCATGTATATGTGAACATTTGCCTTAATGAATTAGAATATATTTAGAGTTTACATTTGCATATCAGTCATTAAGATTTATTGAGGAACCTGTAAAGCTTATTATTTATCTTATAATAATGGCATTCCCTTTATCTTGATTTTGGGAGAAATTTTGATGAAACCCTAGCTATATGTGAGTTTTGCATAAATATGGGGGTGATAAATAGCTTAGCCTGATGTAAAAAACAATCTATAGCTTTGAATGCAATTAAGTACTAACCCTTACCTAGGAGATGCCTTGACAAGCCATAAGAACTTTGCAAAAATTTTGGGTTGTGTTTGGGGTTAGACCTTGTGTTAAAGAGCAACATTAAGATTATTTCATTGAAAGAAAACAAAAGGTGTGTTGCAATTAAAATTTTTGGTTGCAAATGATTTGCATTTTATTTTGTTGCTAATTTTTTTAATTCTAAAAGGTCTTTGTGATCATTTATTGAGATGCAAAAGTGTTGGAATAACATATAAAATTATATGAATTATGCTCTTGTTACAAGGGCTATTTCAATTTTTAAATTTTTATATGGGTTATATTTATTGGTGCATTCCTTCATAACATCATTCTAATATGGAACTCAATTTAAATATAAATTGGTGACTATAAATTCTCCCCTAAAGACAAAAAGGTTACCACATATTGTGTTTATTAGGTCAACTAAGGTTTTGTGGATTGAGTGTAACATTTGCTTGTTGGTTAGTGTCCATGTTGGTTTTCTTTATTAGTTTTTTGATTTAGAAAATGTTATTTCACCTACGTGTTAGCATCTGCATCATTTATAAAGTCCTTAGATAATTATCCTGATATGCAAATGATTTGATTATCAGCAAAAGCTTGCCAGTTATGTTTGAACCATTGTCATTAATAGAGAAGGTTGTAGGTGTTCTCTCTTTGGTAGGTATTCATGTTGTTAAAATATTATCATTTATCTTTTTGTATGTAGCTTTTCTTACATAAGGCAATGAAATGGGAAATGTTATACGAGAAATACTATAAATAGCTCAACTAGGTAAGAAATTATGTGTTGCTAAGTTGACTTCTGCTTATAATACTCAGTAAATGTGTGAATATGGATTATTACAACTATTCATAAAATTTAATTAGTTCATTTCAATTATGTTTTGAATTTGTTCGATTCAGTTATGTATTATTGACTTTATGACAAGTAATTAATGGGAACTTGATTTTTTTATTTAATTGACTTTTTTTAACTCTAATAGGAGGCAAATGATCTCATGACAGTGTAATGTTAGTGCCAAACTGGTACATAGATTCTAGTTAACTAGTGCAATAAATATTTATTATTGTCATTTATGGAATGCTTATTAAGGAGTTTGTTTCAATTTTCACGTACATCAAGGTAAGCAATGAGTTTTAGTAGATGACAATTAGGGGTTGTAGCCGAAAGGCTTATTTGGTGTCATCTTTATTGATATTCTATAGCATGATAGTTGGTTATTTCTTTGCTCAATAATTCCATGAGTATATCATCAAATTTGATTTAACTATAATTTTGTTTTCTATCTACCATTATTATGTCAAGATGATTATTGATTGGGATACTTTCTTAGTCATGATGAGTTTACCCAATGAAGTATTCATAATTAATAATATGTCTACAGAATCTTAAATGATGCCATTAGAATTTGAACATAGAATGCTAAGGAGTATAATAGACAATCCTTTGGATCAATCCTTTTGGCATATGCTTCCAAACACTCTGTAGAAGCTACACTATGACATTTGTTGCTTTAGTAACTTTTTGAATCTATTTTTTGTATTCTTTATCAATTGACTTGACCTTTTAATGAGCTTTCTAGAGCTTGTTGCATTCAGATATTTTATCAGTTTAAAAATTATTTTCAAGGTTTTTACATGTGGTTATTTTCTAATAAGCATTGATAGATAATTATTTGTTAATATTATTGTCCTGATATTTTCACATCTAAATATTTATGGATATAAACTTGACTTATTTTGGGTACACATAGATAAATAGATATGTTAACCGTATTGTGAAATACTTTCTATTTTTGCTTTCATGTATTCTTTGGTACTTCACAAAATTATTGAGTATTCTTATTAATCATGACCAAGAACACATATTTGTTGAGGATTTTGTTCCACGTTAATATCTACCTACTACAACTTGTTGGGATTATGAGTTGCACTTGTCATGTTTATTTGGTACTGTTATTTTCACTAGAGGGCATTTTTGTGAGGTGCTTGTGGGCAATGGCCAATCAGAGGACCTTTTTATCTATGCATTTGCCCAGTTTTTGTTGGACATAGTCTCTTGGTGTCCTAATAATGTCATAGTTATCATTGATGTCAAGCTTGGTCATGATTCATAATGCATTAATGACAAAGTAATCATATTGATATATTGGAGAGTATATGGCA
The DNA here is from genome assembly GCA_037957365.1 of Torreya grandis. NCBI lineage: Eukaryota > Viridiplantae > Streptophyta > Pinopsida > Cupressales > Taxaceae > Torreya > Torreya grandis. Next base: position 594,833 of record JARHVA010004101.1, read on the forward strand.
TATGTGCAAAATAGAAAAGGTTGTGAGGCATCCATAGATATCTTGGTTAAGCTCTAGTGTGTCATTTGATCATTTGGAAAGAGAAACATGCATATTCTAGCTTAAGAGAATCTAGACCATCACTACATGGCATGCACATATGAATCAACTAGGAAGTTTGTGCATTTAGTATAGGTAGTGAGAAAGTCAACAATGGTCAAAGGTTTTCATGGAGATGTTGACTATAGTGCCAAAAAGATACCCTAAAGATTTGGACTCTTGAAGTGTTGTATATCTCAAGTTATAAACCTTCAAATTTGATCTTATAGACTGTGATATGTCAGATACCGTCAAGTTTAACTGCATTGAAATCTAGGGTCAACCAGTCAAGATAGATCTAGCAGTGAGCATTCATCATCTACATTGTGATATAATGGTGCATTTGAAGTCAATATGTCAAAGGTTCCTTATATTTCATGCACTAGTGACATGTGTCTCAATCACATTGATTAATAGAAGATTAATGTCATGTGGATTTTCATGTAGATGGAGATTGATGATGTGGTTTGAATCAATAGTCAATGCTCAGAAGGCACATGAGGGTGCCAAGTGTCTTAATCATGGAAGCACAAATCAATGATCAATGGTGAGCATTAAATATTTAAAGATAGGATACTCTCAAAGATATTAACATAGTGTATTTGAGAAATTTGTGTGAGGACATGAGATAAAGACATGTCTACAATGTTTACATTACACAGTGACTGTTGGAATTTGAATTAGCAAAGGGAAAAACTAGTATGTAGTATTTTTTAATATATTTTAATCTTGGAAGAATTTGTAGGTGATGTAAAAATAAAAGTTAAAGAGGACTTCAAGGTTGCATCCAAAGAAGTATTTTATAAGTTCTGAGTGTCTTTAAAATCAAAATATATTAATATCTAAAGTTGAATATGTGTTTAACCATGTTTTACAAGTGACCTGAGAAAGATAATTGAGTTATTATTGATAGTATTTTGATGTTTCAAGATAAAATATATATTGGAGAGCATTATAGACTCCATTAGTACCATCTATGTGTATTTTGGAGGTTTTTCCAATTCATCTTTAGTGTGAACTAAGGACTAAAAGTTGAGTATGTTTATTGAATGCACTGACAGTTTAAGTGACCATCTTAGAAAGGTATGTTGAAGGTGTTCTGAGTAGATTCAAGGAATAAAATGAGTATGGATATGTTTTATAAGTCTCTAAGGATTATTATAAATAATTGGTTATCATAGTTTTCCCCTAATCAGATATGGATAGTCAAAATAGTATAACTATATTTTGACTATATATAACCAGTCTGAGTGGTCATTTTGAGAGAGTTTATTTAAGTGTTTGGAACTTGTGTTGAAGTGTCTAAAAAACATGGAGGTGTTTAAAATGTCATAAAGGGTTCACCCATGTGATATAAATATATAGATATGTGAAATATTTGAGTTTTCACTTCAAAAGTTTGAGACTTTATTTTCTATGTATGAAGGGCTAAAGAGCAAGGAGACCTAATTGGTAGGTTCAAGTATTGAGTTGGTGATCCAGGTGGCATGAACCCATGAGGGAGTGTGCAAGGGAAATTGGAGATAGGTTTGATGTTTTTTATTTTTTTATAGAAGCTGAAAGTGGCCCAAGGAGTTGAAGTTGTAATGTATGAGTTTTAAGGCATAATTGTTTTAGGTCTCACCAAAACCTAATGGTGGTTTGGGGCTAATGATGTTTCAACCAACCTAAGGAGTGTGTGGATCTTACAGTAACATGTATGAGGACCTATTTCAAAGGTATAAAAAGTATGGTAAGCATCTTGGCTGACCAATATGGGTTATACCAAGAGAGGTATAAATATAAGGCATTGTTGGCCTATTTGTGTATGTGGTGGAAGTGTGTATTGAAGTGAAGAAGAGAAAATTTTAATGACAAGGTATAATTCACTGAGGACCAATAGAGATTGAATATTATCAATCATGCCTATCTCATCAAGTTGATGTAGGATGACACACATGTTATTGGACCTAATGAGCCTAGAAGAGGCAGTTTGAGTGAGTTTGTCAAGAGGGAGCTTAAGAAATATTAGAGGTCAAGAGTGAAAACAAAGGTGGTTATCATCAGTTGAAGAGAAGAAACAATTATTTAAGATTATCTATTTAAGGTAGCTAAGTGGATGCTTAGTTGACTAGAAGGTTAGTTCCTCTTTGCAAGATAAAACTTGATAAAGGTCTAGTTGTTATGGATGCTTAGCTAGATAGGGGTAACATCTCATTGTGGTATTGGTGTCTCACTAAAAAAAGGGAATGGTGTTCCTTTAATAGTTGGTGCTGGTATAAATTTTGGATCTTATTTTATGGTATTATATTACATCTTGCAGGGTTTAATGGGTTTTATTCCCCAAGAGGGTTTCCCACATATATCATGTGTTATGTATTTGATCTTGCTATATCTTCCTTGTTCTTTGCATTGGTTAATTTGTATGTATCATGATTGTGTGTTATGAATGTTTAAGAGTTAGGAATTAAATTATATTATATTGCATCACTAATGCATCCCCCCCAGTGATTTTACCTCTAATAATTGGTATCAAAGTGGGTCCTTTTGGAGTAGGTCTAACAACCTAAAGGTGATCCTAAGAAACATAAGATGGATAAGTAATTGAAGAAAGAGAATCAAGAGTTGAAGGCTAAAGTAGAAGTTACTTATGCATGTCTAAAATCAATTGAAGAAAGTACAATTTGTACAAGGTACTTTTAAGAAGTATAGAGGTAAGATGAGTGAGTATGATAAAAAAGAAACTCAGAATAAGATCATGGCCTCAAGCTTTAAGGCTAGTAAGGATGAGTTCATCAAGCTCAATAAGGAGTTAGAAGCCTTGAAGGAAAGATTAAGATCAAATGATGGTAAAGAGAATATCAACATTCTTGAGGATCAATTAAGGGCTATAAAGACAAATTTGAGTTCAAAAGAGGAAGAATGCATACATCTCGATACTTAGTTAGAACAAATAAATGCCAAGTTGAGTTCAAATCAAGGTGAGCATGATGAATTGAAGTCCAATATTTATTATATAAATATTATTGAAGAGAAAGCATGTTGATTGAAGGATGACATGGATAAAGAAGATAAGAGGGATAAGGAGACCATCCAAGATCTCAAACTTTAGTTAGACGTTGTAAGTTCAACTATCAGAGCTAAAGAGGATGAGAGCATTCAATTGAAAACCAAGCTAGATTCATTGAAGGATGAACATGAATAATTTTTTGTCAAGGTAAACAAGGCTAAGAAAGAGTAAAAGAATTCAACTCAAGACAAGAAGGATGCAAGCACCAAGTGCAACATGAGAAGACCTATCAGGAAACTAAATGTTATAAGGTATGAAAGTTCATTTCACGGTTAATGATTTGCATGCAAGCTTTTTGGTCATAAGGCAAGAAACTGTAGAAGGAAGAGTAGCTAGTCAAATATTGGTATGGATAATTTAGTCTACTATAATTGTCATGACATGGGACATATTACTAGATTCTACACTAGAATGCATGGGAAAAGACTAACCTAGGTATGGATACCTAATACAGTCAAGCTTGAGCATAATGAACCTAAGAGATAAGATGTTATTTATTTTATTTATCATCAAGTTGGCCATTTTTCAAGATATTGTATAAGCAAGATCTCAAGTCATAAGAAGGTGCATGGACATCTTAGTGTGCTCAAGAAAGGTCAGTCCTTGGAATGGAATCCTAAGGTAGTGAAGACCAAGAAAAATAATTCAATTGAGATGAAAGATCAAGGTAGACTGTCTGCTAAAGTAAAAGAGGAATCAGATATGAAGAATGTTCAAGAATGCCAAGAGAATGTGTTATCTATCCAAATAGAAAAGGAGAATCAAAAGTCATTTCAAGTCAATCTCAAGGAAAATACCAAATTTATAATTGAGGCTAGTCCTGAGGTATGTATTGATCCAAGAGAACATCCTACTATTATTGAGTAAGTTTCATGTAAAGAACATCAGTTGTCAATACCTGGTGATGAGGATTTTTATTCATATGAAAAGGTATGTCATGAATCTATGTCATCTCCATATGTTGTCAATTATATCTTAGAACAAAAGGATAATATTGTAGTGGATGAGCAATTTTATTCTCTTAAGTCTAAGGAAAAGAAGAACTATTTATTTCAAATTGTTGTTCCCAAAATCCATTCAATGGTTTTTCTGGACAACATGCCGATCATTTTTGTCCTACAGCCCAAAATGGTCTTTCTTTCTTTCAAAATGTTTTGAGCAGTTAAGTTTTTCAAATATTTAAACTTTTTAGCTAAGGAAGTCATAGGTTCAACAAGCGATATTTCTCAAAGGGAAGTTCAAAACACTTAAGGCATTTTCTTAGTGTTTTGAGGATGGGTCAACGTCAAGGTTTAATCAAAAGACTTAACAGTGGGCTTCAAATAATTAGAATGAACTATTGAACCTTGCCTTTGCAAGGTTCAAAGAGTTCAAAGCTTCAACGGCTTTGATGGAATTAAAGAATAAAAGGATTTGAAGAGTTAAGATTGAACTATTAAACCATTAAACCTTAAACTTTGAAAGGTTCAAAGGGTTTAAAGAGTTCAAAGTTTGAGCGGAAGCTTCGAGTGAATGGATGAATTAGAAGATTCCAAAAAATGGTTCAACCAAAGAAGAAAACTAAGTGAACGCAGCCCTTTACAAAACATTGAAGCACCGAACCAATGAACCATTGAACCATTGAACCAAAAGAGTTCAAGGTTCAAGGTTTAAAGAGGTTCAAGTGACTAGTGACATCCCTACAGATGTCAAATTTAGGGTGATGGAATAACTATTGATTTTCAAAAGAGCGCAGACCTAAGAACAAACTCAGTGACCAGTCAAGAAAGGAGCTAAAAGAGCCAACTAAAATCGAGAAGATAGCTCGAGAGCTCAGATCACCAAGGAAGGACAAAACATGGCAAGGAAAGAGAGAATAACTATAGGAAGTTCAAAAATATCTGTAGGAGGGTTATTTCTAGTAGGTGGAATAGTCCATTGGTGGACATTAGAGAGCATGAATATTCAATGCTGTGGTCTATTTTTCTTCAATAAGTGAAGGTGAATGGACAGCCATGTAAGCATCATAAAGAAGACCAGGCAACCCATGCTGAGGAAGGGACATTTGAGATAATTCATAACACCAAAGTCAAGACTGATGCCATGTTCTAGTATGGCCCCTTCACAACATTTAATTCATTCAATGTAGCATGGGCCATTTCATGAAAATAAGCACCCAAGTCTTTCTTTGGATGATATATATATATATATATATATATATATATTAAAATCTCTCATAGTTTAAAGGGAGATCTCTCGATTATCAGAAGTGAAGCTCTGTCTAAATTGAAAGATGATCCTAAGACTTTGAGCTCAGACCGTTAATCATATTTTGTTAAATGAATGAGAAAGCAAGTGACCTTTCAAACTTTGTGTTGAAATAGCTTATGTTATCTAGGAAATTGTTCTTATGTCTTTTTCCTAAATACAGTCTTGCCCCTTTAATCAAATAAGCAGAATGAGTGGAAATAGCTAAAAGATGTCCTGAAGCCAACTATGGGAGACTTTGTGCTGCCAAAATCATCTTTAGTCTCTATTTTGTGTAAAGGATACTAGAGAGACTTTGAGCTCTCTTTATCCTTTGTTATCCTTTACTCTATTGTAGTTTTAGGTGTAGACTTTAAGCTATGTTTAAACCTGATATGTTACTTTGTCCTAATCATTGGGAGAAGCAACGAAAGACTTTGTGCTTTCATGGGTTTCTTGTGGTTACCGTTACTACCCAGAAAGGATTCCTATTGTGTGTTGAATACCATTTCTGAAAGAAGAGAAATGCCTTTAGTAATTACACCAAAATTCTCCTCTCTTTTGTGAACATCATCTCTAAAAAAAGAGAGATGGATGGTATGATTTCACCCCTGTGTGTATTTTTAGTTTATATATACATACTTTAGTATATAATAAATTATAGGGAACCTCCCCTTAGTGAAAGGAGAGATTTGTCTTAATCTCGCTGTGGTCACCACATTCATTTTGCTATATAAATCTCCTTATGTTGTGGTTGATGTAAGTATTTTTCCATCAGTTAGATGGTGACAAAATATTCATCCAATAGTTTTTTGGTGACTCTGCTAGGGAAGAATAAGTAGTTTGAAGCCTCAAGCTTCAATTTGAAGTAGTTTCAGTTCATTTCCATTTCCATTTCACACTCTAGTTGATCCACTATATAGGTGAATCCAGAGAGCTCGAGGTATTGTTGACCCTATATTTGAGTTGGTGTATCTGAGTAATTTTGATCTTTTTCCCCCACCATCTCACCTCCATGAACCAAGAGTTTTCCTTCTATAAACATCAGGTCCCCAATACTAGAAAAGGCTTCTCTTTCCTCTACTAGCAGAGCTTTGTCCATATATATCCCACAGAGATTTATTATTCCCCCTTTCAATAGCCATATCATGGTAGCTCAAGGCCTTTGGGGTAATAATTTTGGTCCCCTAAATTTGACTCCACCTCTACATGAGCTACCTTATAGCTCAAGGAAAAATTTTCCCAAGTTCTATGGTGATGGGAAAGTTCATCTTGATGAACATGTAGCAGCCTTTTACATAGCCTATGGTGTAATAGGCATTGAATACGAAGACTTACAGTTAGACTATTTGTGGAGACATTTCAAGGCACTACTGTAGACTAGTTTTATCATTTGCAAGCATAAACAGTAACTGACTGGAACACTCTCAAAGCCAAATTTGAGGCCAGGTTCAAACCTGTAGAAGATTTAAGTGCCCTGTTAGCTCAGCTTACACAAATGAAGGAGTCTCATGAACCCATGAGGGACTTCATTTCCAAATTTGACAAGCTAAAGAATAGGATCCCCACAACTGCTCAGTCAATGCTTGAGAATCTCAAATGCTTCTTCATTAATTCTCAGCTTCCCGAAGTGAGTTTCTTATTAAGGTGAGATAGCCACATAGACCTTGTTTCTACTCAAATTTTAGGTACTAAGGTCGAAGATGACCTTATCTTGGTAGGAAGATAAGAAGAGACCCTAATAGAGGTAAATCTTCTTCATCTCTAGAATATTCTTCTACAGGCACCACTGATCTGATGGTACAAAATATAACAAATGAATTGCCAGCTCTCAAAAGGCAAATGACACAAGAGATGTCTACCCTTCCTTCTTATCGAAATATACCAAGAAGGATGTTACCCAATCATTCATACCAGGGTAAATCTACCAAAAATCAAGGGCAACCAAATTGCCTTCCTCAACCACCAAAGATGCTTGTTATTGAAGTAGCACCAACCAACTCAACAGTTGGTTATCTTGAAGCTGAACATGATTTCTCCTTCCAACCTAAGTTGAACCAAGAAGATGATGTTGATATCTTTGCAAAAGACCAAGAAGAATCAGCTGGCGACTCTAACATTAGATTTCTAAATTACTAGGATGAACCCAGATCCAAAGGTGAAGCATTTGATGGATCATACACAGCATTTACTAGGTCCCAAAACCAGTCAGCTCAACAAGTTGATAAAGGAAAAATAGGGGAAGAGTTGCACCTAGCAATTTCAATTGCTAAATGAGGAACTTCACTACCTTTCCAATCAAAGGGCTCAATGAGCAATATAAAAGTAAGTACCTCAAATGTTCCTTCACCTTCTGCTTCAAATTTGTAGACTAGTCCTACACCTAGTAAAACCCAAATTGATGGACTACCTTCCTCTATCTCAAATTCATTTCAGTCATTTGATATAATTGACCATGCTAAGAAAGCTAAAATTCAAATGTCTAAGTTTGAATTCTTGCAATCTAACCTTGAGTAATTGGATAGGTTAGTTCAATGTGTCAAGAATAAAGCCATCCCTATAGGACAAGATGTTTCAAAGGTAACTCTTGATCCCCCAAAGAACACATCCACCTAAAACAACCTTGTCATCATTCCTCTAGCTGCCCAAGGGAAGATAGAACCATTTTATGTCTCCTTGTTGATAAACGATCATTAGCTAAAAAATTGCATTATATATTCCAGTGCCTCTGATAATATCATGCCCGCCAAGGTGGCAGAATCACTTGGTCTCACACTGACCAAAACCTTTGGGAGATATTTCTCCATGGAAAACAAACAAGTGCCACTTCTAAGACAAATCAAATATGCCCAATTTGCATTTGCGGTATTTCCAGAAAAGAGAATTAGGATGACAGTCCTAGTGGTCGATGTCCCAGCCTCCTACGGCATTCTTCTTGGGTGCAATTTTTGTAAGGATGTAGGTGGAGAATTGAATATGGACTTGTCAGAAGCAAGGATGCCTGTTAAAGGCATCATGAAAAAATTGTTTCTTGAGAAGGAATCAAAGTACATTGTCACTTAAACTTCAACCCTTAAAGCTCAAATTTTGTTTGAGTCTTCAAGCATGGGTAATTACTTCTTAACTACTGAAGATGTTCCTATTTCAATAAACAAAATCTTACTAAGTGACAATCCAAAAAATTAAGATAAAACATCAAAAGAATTGGCTAGGCATAGTACAGATGAAAAAGGCTTTTCTCTTCCTAGTGAAGAAAAATTTGAGAAAGGATCAAAATCTGATGATGTCTAGATTTTGGAATTTGATGGCAGTAATGCTTCAACTAGTTTTGGAGCTGGAGTTGCTTTAATATCTCCCCAAGGAGATATTTCTCCATATGCATATAAGTTACAATCTAGCAGCACCAACAATACTATTGATATGAATCTTTGTTGCTCAGATTAAAGGCCACTCAAGTGAAAGGTGTCAATCTTTTTCATGCCTAGGGAGATGTTGAGCTAGTGTTTTGTCAAGTGTTTGATGTTGACAATCAAATCATGTGCTGGACTAGGATGGAAGAATAATAAATTGTGGTAGTGGATCGTATTGCCACATATCAACATCAAGCAAAGAAAATCTTCTACAAGAGAGAAAGGGTTCATGGTAGAGATCAAGTCTTGTTAAGGGGCAAGAAGAGGAAACCAAAAGGAAGGCATAGAGAATTGGATTCCTAGTGGAGAATTCTATTTGATGATCATTGATTTTGGTGTGAAAATTGTCTCTTATTGATTTATCAAGATGAGATGCCATTCTCACTACCTCACAGTGGGCAACATCTAAAGCACTTCAATCCTTGAAGTATCAGATAAGTCTAGTTGTACATTTGTTTATGTGTATAGTCTTTATTTGTTTTGTGTTTTTAGTTTGTTTTTGGCACTATTGGTTGTTGGTGCCTTTCTTTTTGGGTAGCATGACTCCATAACCCAATGGCTTAGATGAAGGCACTGAGATTATAGATTCTACTACCTTCGATTGTTTGAAAATTTCAATTGATGGAAGTTCCCCAACTAGAGCTAGTTTTTGTTCCCAAAATCCATTCAATGGTTTTTGTGGACAACATGCCAAACATTTTTGTCATGTAAGCCAATGCTATGCCCCTAACCTATCACATGTATGAGGATAATATTAGCTGACTTGTGGCTTACTTATCCCTATTTGATGTTATATTACATTTATCTATGATTAATTTTGATTAGTAGGTCAGCCTATGGAGTAACCATGGCCTAGATAGACTATATATAGGAGGTAGTGGGTAATTATTTATCATCATATTGTGAATTCTGCTCTTATTGAAGCTTGTGGAGGTTGCCCCCTCAAAGTAGCTTATCTATTATCATATATTTGGATATATTTCAGTCATATTTGGATATAATTCTTCTATTATACTTAATTCTTGAAGTAATTTCATTACAAATGGTATCAGAGCTGTGATTTGGGCAATCTTGTGGGCGAAACACTAAATTTTTAAATTTTGTGATATATAAAAAATTGTTGCAAATTTATATACAAAATTTTTACTTGAGGTGATAAATAATAAAATAAATCTTCCATTAAAATTTTAGATCATTTGGATCTATTTTACAAAAGTTATCGCTATTTTATCTTTTTTCATAAAATTGCTCTATAATGCGCAATTCAAAGAATTTTTATGAGTTATTTACATTTTTGGAAGGATTATAAAATTTTGGCTATGGTATGTTCTTTGTATATTTTAATTTGAGTCTGACATAATTCCAAAATCACTTGGTTAAAGTTGGGTCAAAACTACGAATAAGGGTCGACATCGTAAAACCCTTTTATGGCAGGTCCATAAACTCAAGGCTGAGGAAAGGGTGTTGAAACTCTAGGTACAACTCCTAAAAAGGAAGAGATGGAGTTATAAGGTGGATGTACTAGATCCTTTGTACTATGGTTTTTTGACATAGATCACAAAGTGAGCCAACTTGACTATAGTGTGCAAGGCATTCAGAGTGAGGTGCAAGACATACAATCTAATATGCAATCCATACAAGATAGTTTGGGAGATATCATGATAGCTTTGAACATTAATCAGTCAAATCATCAAGCTAACTCTATTACACAAACCAACCATGGTGGTTTTTATAACCAATCTACTTCAAATCTAACTCCATGGCCACAGAGGAACCTATTACCAAAGGTAGATATGCACAAATTTGATGGAAAAGATCCACTCAATTAGATCAACTAAATGGAGAGTTTTCTTACCTACATCAGATTCCAAGTGGACAGAAGTTTACCATGGCATCCTTGTATCTTGAACCTGATCAATTCATTTGGTATCGATGGTTGTGTGCTAAAAAAAAAAGATGACTCTCAATGTCACCTGGTCAATTTTTATAGAGGAGCTACAATTACACTATGGCAATAGTGTGACAGAGAATTACTTCAGCCAACTGGCAAAATTGTGACAAATTGGCTCCATCAAGGATTATATTCATCATTTTTAGAACCTGTCCTTATGTGTGGAGACAATTTTTGAAACAAACTTGAATGACCTATTTGTGGGTGAACTCGAGGACCACATGCAAGATGAGGTATGCATGTTTAATCCACTTAAGATTTTTGATTTTATTATCATGGCACGTAGAGCTGAGAAAAAATTCATAGCCAACAAGAAGAAACCATTCACTCGCTTCAAATATCGTAGCATATCATCACCAACATTTCCTCCACTTACTAGATTGACCCCTCAGCAAATTAAAGAGAAGCGTGCAAAAGGATTATGTTTTGGTTGTGACAACAAGTGGAGTAAAGGACATAGATGTGCTGAGAAGAAGTTATTCTACAATGAGGGACCAAATGAAGATGAAGAAGTAGATGATGCCTCTAATGATGATGAGGAAGAGATAGAGGAGGTATCTAAAGATTCCCAACCTACAATCTCTTGTCATGCACTTGTAGGTATTAGCACTCCACAAACTCTTAAGGTGGTGGGTTTCCTCAAGAAATAAAAGGTGACAGTATTGATTGATTTAGGGAGCACACATAACTATATAAACCATAAGTTGGCCACTTGATTGAACTATTTCATCTACCCAGCACCAAAATTTTAGGTCATGATTGCAGATGGTGGCACAGTTAATTATTCAAGCAACCGCCATAGTATTAAGCTTAATATGGGTGAGTACAACCTCGACTCTTCTATGTTTGTTATTCCCATGGGTAACACAAACATTGTTTTGGGAGTCCAATGGCTCACAACCTTAGGTACCATTGAGATGAACTTCCAAGAACTATTCATGCACTTTCATTCTGAAGGTAAGAAAATTAAACTATGTGGTTTACATGCAAAATCTCCACAATTTTTAGTTAGTTCACATCAGATGACCAAGATGCTAAAAAAGGGGGTAGAGGGAATTATTGCATGATTATACTCCATAGAAGTTCAACCCACATAGGTATCTACACATCCTAATCTATAGATAATTCTTGAGGACCACTCATCTATTTTTTGGCCCATGCCAAAAGGACTACCACCAAAAAGAGAACATGATCATGCCATTCAACTAATTCCAGGTAGTCAACCACCAAATATCAAACCATATAGATATCCATATGCACAAAAGAGTGAAATTGAAAATATGTTCCATGAGATGTTGGAGGTATGGATCATCAAGCATAGGCAAAGTGCATATTCATCACCAGTGGTCATGGTGCGGAAGAAGGATGACACATGGAGGATGTGCCCAGATTATAGGGAACTCAACAAGTACACCATCAAAGATAAGTTTCTTATTCCAGTAATTGATGATTTACTTGATGAGTTTCATGGTGCTAATTATTTCAAAAAATTGGATCTTCACTTGGGGTACCATCAAATTAGAATCAAGGATGAAGATGTTCATAAAACTACTTTTAAAACACATGAGGGCCATTATGAGTTTTTGGTAATGCCCTTTAGTCTTACAAATGCACCATCTACTTTTCAAAGCTTGATGAACACAATTTTTAGGCCTTTTTTAAGGAAGTTTTTGCTAGTTTTCTTTGATGACATATTGATTTATAGTTAGACATGGGAAGCAAATCTGCAACATTTGAAATAGGTGTTGATAGTTTTGGAGAAGCACCAACTTTATATGAAGCCATCTAAATGTGATTTTAGAGTAAAGGATGTACATTACTTCGGTCACATTATTTCCCATGAAGGTGTCAAATTTGATCCCCAGAAGATCAAAGCAATAATGGAATGGCCCATTCCAAAAACTCTAAAAAACCTTCGAGGGTTCCGTGGACTAACAGGTTACTATAGAAGATTTGTGAAAGGTTATGGCAGCATAGCAGCTCCACTCACTGTATTGCTAAAGAAGGATGCTTTCCATTGGAATGATGATGCCACCAAAGCATTTGAGAAACTAAAAGTAACTATGTGCACCACTCTGATTTTGGCTACTCCAGACTTCTCATAGACATTCACTATTGAATGTGACGCTTCTGGGTCTGGATTGGGGGTAGTACTAATGCAAGAAAGAAGACCCATTACATTTCAAAGTCATCAATTCAAAGGTAAGAATCTACAAAAACCTGCCTATGAGAAATAAATGATGGCTATTCTTCATGCAGTTAAACAATGGAGGCCTTATCTGATGGGTAGACACTTTAAGGTGAAAATGGATCATGATAGTCTCAAATACTTTTTGGAACAAAGATTATCATCTAAGGAACAACAAAAATGGGTAACCAAAATGTTGGGTTATGATTTTGAAATCATCTACAAGAAGGGTAAAGATAATGTAGTAGCAGATGCACTATCCAAATGGGATGCATCCATAGAAGCATTACTTTGTGCAATGTCCATGTTACAAGAAAATTGGGTGGATGAAGCTAGGTTAGAATGGGAGCAAGACAAGGATACATAGGTTTTGATTTAGAATATCCAACAAATTAATTTAGTCTCTGACAAATTTGAATGGAAAGGTAATAGCCTATGGTATAAGGGTAGGTTATACTTGTGCAAAAATTCAGAGCTTAAGCATAAGATTATTGCAGAGTTGCATGCATCTCCAATTGGGGGTCACTCAATGTTCTTGAAAACTTATCATAGAATTAAGAAATAATTATTTTGGGAAGGACTCAAGGGAGATGTAGAAAAGTTTGTGGAAGAATGCTTGATATTCCAACAGAATAAAGGTGCAATAGTTAAGACCCCAGATCTGTTACAACCATTCACAATTCTTAGTCAAAGGTGGTAGGAGGTTTCCATGGATTTCATCACTAGGTTGCCTTGTTCTGAAGGTAAGAATTCTATTTTGGTCATTATGGATAGGCTTACAAAATATGCCCATTTTTGTGCTCTCTCACACCCATTTTCAGTAAGTACAGTAGCATCTATTTTTATGGAAGCAATTCTCAAATTACATGGAACCCCAAAAATAATTGTAAGTGATCATGATCCTATTTTCACTAGTAATTTTTGGACTAAACTATTTTCTTGTTTGGGTACTTAGCTAGCTCATAGCTCATCTTACCACCCCCAATCTGATGGACAAATTGAAGTGGTTAACAAATGTTTAGAGGGGTATCTCCATTGTTTTGTATCAGATAAACAAGAACATTGGGTTAAATGGCTACCACTTGCAGAATGGTGGTATAACACATCTTTCCATACCTCTTCTAAAATGTCTCCATTACTAGCACTATATGGTTACCATCCACCTTCCATCACTTCTTTATTAAAGGTGCACACCAAGGTTCGAGATGTGGAAGATCACATTCAACATCAACAAGAGGTTTTGGCTAGTTTGAGAGAGAATTTGGCCTTCGCACAAAATAAGATGAAGCAACAAGTTGATCAACACCGTAGTGAGTGAAATTTTGAGGTGGGTGACTGGGTATTTGTTCATTTGTAGCCTTACAAGCAAATGTCCTTGAAGCAATAGAAAAAGGACAACAAACTTGCTCCTAAGTATTATGGCCCTTATCAAGTTCTACAAAAAATTGGAAGTGTGGCTTACAAGCTCGAGTTACCTCATTTATCTCACATACACCTAGTATTTCATGTTTCCTATTTGAAGAAGGTCATTAAACAGATAGTTTTTGCCTAGATAGAGCTCTTAGAACTAGATGAAAAAGGATGAGTCATTTTGGAACTAGAGAAGATCCTCTAAACACGTACTAAGAGGTTGAGAACCAGAGAGATTAGGGAATATTTGATCAAGTGGAAAAACTAGAGCAGTGAAGATGCAACTTTGGAAGGTGAAGATTTTTTGTAACAACATCCAAAGTTGTTCAACATTGAGGACAACATTGGTTTGAAGGGGAAGGGCATGCTACGCTCCTAACCTATCATATGTATGAGGATAGTATTAGCTGACTTGTGGCTTACTTATCCCTCTTTGATGTTATATTACATTTATCTATGCTTTCTTTTGATTAGTAGGTCAGCCTATGGAGTAACCATGGCCTATATAGACTATATATAGGAGGTAGTGGGTAATTATTTATCATCATATTGTGAATTTTGTTCTTATTGAAGCTTTTGGAGGTTGCCCCCTCAAAGTGGCTTATCTATTATCATATATTTGGATATAATTTAGTCATATTTGGATATAATTCTGCTATTATACTTAATTCTTAAAGTAATTTCATTACAGCCAAAATGGTCTCTTTCTTTCTTTCAAAATGTTCTGAGCAGTTAAGTTTTTCAAATATTCAAGCCCTTTTATTTAAGGAAATCATAGGTTCAATAGGTGAGCTTTCTCAAAGGGAAGTTCAAAACACTTAAGGCATTTTCTTAGTGTTTTGAGGATGGTTCAACG
>JARHVA010004101.1:615000-730000 GCA_037957365.1 Torreya grandis
AGGAATTGAAGTTTTAACGTATGAGTATGAAAGCATAATTGTTTTAGGTCTCACCAAGATGTAATGGTGGTTTATGGATAATGAGTTATTGACCGACCTAAAGAGTGTGTCATTATTAAATGTAACATGTATTATAACTTATTTAAAAGGCATAAAAAGTATGGTATGCATCTTGTCCAACCAAAATGGGTTATACCAAGAGAGTGTTATAAATATAAGGCATTGTTGGCTTATTTATGTGTGTGGTGGAAGTATGGATTAAAGCAAAGAAAAGAAACTTTGAAAGAAAAGGTATAGGTAATTGAGGACCAAAAAAGAGTGAAGAGGATTATTCATGAATATCTGATCAAGTTGATGTAGGAAGACACATAACATTGGACGTAATGAGCCTATAAGAGGAAATTTGATTGAGTTTGTCTTAAAGGAAACTTGAGAGAGATTAGAGGTGAAGAGTGTAGATAACGGTGGTTATCATCAATTGAAGAGTAGAAATAAGTGTTTAAGATGAAATATTCAAGGTAGTTGAGTGGGTAATTAGTTGCCTAGGGGGTTGGGTCCTCCTTGTAAGATAAACCTTGATAAAGGTCTAGTCATTAAGGGTGCTCAGCTAGACAGGGGCAGCAGCTCCTTATGGGATTGGTGTCTCACTAAATTAAGAGATGGGTGTTCGTTGATCAGTTTATGCTAATCCAAATGTTGGATCTTATTTTATATGATTGTAATCCATCTTGTAGGTTTTTGTGGGTTTTATCTCCCAAGAGGGTTTCCCACATATATCATGTGTCATGTGCTTGATCTCACTATATCTTCCTTGTTCATTGCATTGGTTAATTAGTATGAATAATGATTATATGTGTTGAATTTTTAAGAGTTAGGAATTGAATTGGATTATCTTACATCACTGATTCACCCCCCAGTGATTATACCTCTAAAATTTTCTCTATGTTAGCAGATGGTGGGCTAATATTGTACTAGTTTCCCTATCGACATTAATGAGTGGATAGTAGTTGTGGATGGAGCCAATGGGATGGTTGTGTTTTGTATTATGTTTGTGTTAGTGTTTTGAAGATTGTAGAGAGGAAGTAAATATTTATGGAGTATGGTGATAGTCATCATGTGTTTGGCAGCAAAATATGGCAATTTCCCCTATAATTTCATGGCACAAGAAATATTTATTAAAGCTTGTAGTCAATTAGGGTTATGCTAGTATGAGTTGCATTGATATGCCAAAAACAAGTTAATGTGAGGGAATCCATGTTTCTTGCTAGGTGAAAAATTGGTTTGATGTGTGTAAGAAAAATGAGTTGCCTTCTTAGGATGACCTACATTTTGAGATTGAGCCCAAGTTGCATTATGATCCCAAGAAAGCCACTTTTTCTTAATTAATGGTCTTGCATCCTAATTTTAATTGTAATTTTGGTAAAGAATTGTTTTTGT
This sequence comes from Torreya grandis, assembly GCA_037957365.1. NCBI lineage: Eukaryota > Viridiplantae > Streptophyta > Pinopsida > Cupressales > Taxaceae > Torreya > Torreya grandis. Next base: position 616,438 of record JARHVA010004101.1, read on the forward strand.
TTGGGTATAGGCCCCCTTATGGATGAATTATTATGTATATATGATCCTTTTCCTAAATGAATCAGAGTATATTTGGGGTTTACATTTTTAGATCAGTCATTATGATCTATTGATGAACTGTAAAGATTATTATTTATCTTATAATAATGGCATACCCTTTATCTTGATTTTAGGAGAAATTTTAATGAAACCCTAGATGTATGTGAGTTTTATATAAATATAAGGGTTGTAAATAGATCAGCCTGATGTAAAAAAATATAGCCTTGGATGCATTTAATTCCTTACCCTTACCCAAGCGATGCCTTGAGAAACCATAGGAACTTTGTAGAATTTTTGGGTTGTGCATAGGTTTCAGTCTTGCGTTAAAGATAAACATTAAAAAAAATTGTTAAAAGATTAAAAAAGTAGGTTAAAATTAAAATTTTTGGTTGGAAACAATTTTCATTTTATTTTTTTGTTAAAGTTATTATTCTGAGAGGTCTTTGTGATCATTTATTAACCTAGAAAAGTGTTGTAATAACATATAAAATTAATGGAATTATATTCTTGTTATAAGGGCTATCTTGGTTTTTAAATTTTTATACAGGTTATAATTAGTGGTAGATTCCTTCACAATGTCATTATTAAGGTCTTTTATTGGTCATTAATGATCTAGGATGATAGCTAGTTTGTCTTCCTTATCAGCTTACAAGATCCTTTAGGATGGTCTAGTCAGTGGTAGGCTTAAGTCACTTTGGCTTATCATTAAATTGTCATAATTTTTAGTCCCTTCATGTGTTTAGCATTGTTTAAGGTAAGATTGAAAAAATTAAGGTTATGTTTCAAGTCATATCAATAAGAAATCATGCTCAAGGAGGCAAGGTGGTGATCATTACAAGAACAACCATGGCCTAAAGCTGACCAAATTGACTGAAAATAGAACCAGTAAGTTGATCACATTATATTTTCAATTAATTTGGGGAGATTAAGGTAGTTTTGATAAGATTAAAATATTTCATTTACTTTAGTCTCATTTTACACTCTAATGTTGAGATGATACTTGTGAGAAAATAACAAATGTGAAGGGTATATTATGGAATAAGAGCATTTTTATATCATCTAATATACATGTAATGCCATGATACTTGTATTTATCCATACATATCATCCAAATGTCTTAATGAAGTATATTCTAACATTGGAATCTATTTATAACTATCCTTTCATTATTTGCTAATGTCTAAATGAGAGATTTCAAAAGCACTACAAGTAAAGAAATGTTGGTAAATGTTTTGGAATAGTCCTCGACCTCCTTCAAGGTTGAGAGAAACTATAAAGTCATCTGATTCACCATTTCTAGTAGTTCCAAAGGGTAAAATAGGTAAAATCTTTAAAAAAACATCCTTTTAGAGGTCTTTTGTAGATATTTTATATTGATGGGTAATATAATATCCCCTTGAAGGTTCCCCATATTATTATACCCAAATCCATTTAAAAAGTGGAATTTTATAGTCAAACAAGGTAGGAAACTCATTTTTTCTCCATCGATCTTTTTCCAAGCCTCATAAGGCCAACTATTATATGGATGGTACTCCGAGGAGAGAGAAATATAGATCCAAAGATCTTGGCCATATGAGGAGACCCTAATTTCCCTCCACATTGTGGCATTGGTTTTCTTATTATTCTTACTAACTTTATAAACAATTGTTAAGAAGTTAAGGGTGTACAAAAATGACTCAAAACCCCAAAGGGTCAATTGTCTTTTGATACAGAGTTATGAATATTAATGAATGCATGAATATGATTACAGAATGTCTATTGAAAAATCCTTGACTCCTATAATATCATGTTTTCTCAAGGTTATTTAAGTCTATGTTTGGAGTAGTATCAAATAGCCTTGATTTTCTAGTTTGAACATGAAAATCACATTTGTAAGAGTTGTGAAGTTTTTTTATGCATATAATCAATGAGGTGGTTTGTAATTGATTCAAATTCATCACAATCCATCAAACCTATATAGACTTCATTCAATCGAAGAACATCAAGGAAAACATGCACCTATGCTTATATATTTGAACTAGTTGGAACATCCAGCCATGGTGGAGATAATCCTAATCAAATGAGGATATGTTATCCTTGTACAAGATCCTTGAATGAAATTAAAATATTTAGATAGCATTGAATATCATTCTCATAAGTTATTCCATTAGGCAAGTCATGGTAGTTAAAGATCCTAGGGTCTTTCTTCAAGCCAAGTTTAAAAGGAGATTTTAAACGTATAGGTCTATAAACTTGTATGTCAATATTGGCACAAAATGGTTTTAATGGGAGTGTATATGGAATTTTAAATAATTATATAATATCCTATTTTATTTTATAGTATCTAAAACAATTTTAACCCAAATTTCTCAATCCAATAGTGAAAGGATGAGGTCCAAGTGAATACAAGGCAATGTAAGCACACACAACCTATGCTCCTATAGAAAACTAACATCCATTTTGTATTAATAAAATTAAATTTAACCCTCTCAAGGAAATATAGGAGTTATTAAAGCATCTAATAAATCTATGAAGGCTCAAACCTTAACTCATTTTACATTTACATTTAATTGGAGGGTGTGAGCTAGAATGGATTGTCACCCTAAAGGAGGACTGTGAGAGTTTCAAGTGAATGTCTCGTAAGATTTAAGTCCATTGAAGTAATGGTGAATATATAAAAAAAAATGACTCACCTTATATATAAATATTTATTTTATCAATTGGTCTCAAAAATGGCAAAATAAGAGATTTTTTTAAAATCTAAATGACCACCTACATGCATGTAGTATGCAATAGGAGCAAAAAACATGTTGATTGTGAGTTTTTTCTTGAGCCAAGAGGTTTTAGGGGTCAAAAATGAATGTGAGTGATATTATAAAGAATAAAAAACATTTAAAAAATATAAATTATTTAAAGTAACCTAGTTTGGGAAAATATAGTAAAAAAGTCTAATGGATACCTATAAGTTGGTTGTAGACAATATGATCAAAGGGCATATGTGAGATGTGTAATGAGAGGTTATGAGGTATGTAGAGAGATAAATAGGAGTATGAATAAACCCTATAATATTTTTTAAAACCACTAAAGTATTAAAGTTTCAAGGGAAGAGGATTCACATTCAACCTACACTCAAAAGCCTATAAGGACCTATAACCCTGTTATAGGTAAATTGAAGAGAAAGTATATTAGTTGTGGAATGAAGCCATTGGAAAAAATATATAGACAAGAATATATATAATATAAATTATAATTTATTTATAATATATTCATAGAATATTCAAGGTGATAAAATATAGTGAAGGGGTCAAGAAGCCTAATTAGGCCTGAAAGTCCTACATGATTAGTTACAAGCCTGTGTGAAAGGATTGAGGGAAACTTATATGTTTTGGATTATTTTGAGGATTTAGGAGTATAAATAGGTGGGTTATATGTTTCAATATTATTTAATGATGATTGATATTATTGATAAGGAAGGATTTTTTTTGAAAAGGTTTGTTAGGGTCACTTTAGTATGACTGTCTGCAAACCCTTGCTCAAGGCTTAAGGGAGGTTTCAATGAATTGAAGGGTAAATTCATTAATAAAAAAACTTTAACATATTATATGAGGTTTAAAAAACCCAAAAATGGTTTTTTAATCCCAAATTCCAAAACAAATACTTTTATACATTTTATTTCCAAATAACCCTCTTCGAATGCACAATTAGGGTTGTATGGCTAAAAAGGGTGATTTTTAGTACATGTCAAATTACAAGAGCAAGTGCATGGAATATTCAGCATATTTTTTAAGGAATGTGGTTTTACACTCAATATTATTGGTGTTATTGTATTCATCAGAGCACATATAGTTATGAACAATCCTTAAGAAGTTATGTGACCCTAAAACCCTTTGTTAAACCCTAAATATGATTGAATGGAAGAGATGGGCCCTCCAAGAACTCAATATGGATTGAAATGAATAATAGACCACTAGTATGATGTATATTCCTCTCTTAGGGATATTAATAAGTAAATTAATGGCACATGTGATTTGGAGTTGTATGGAAAGTGGCTTTAAAATTTCTTTTTTGAATTTGTTTGAAGGGTTTTGAGTTAGATAAACCCTCCTAATAAGTTGTAGAGGGTATTTTAGCCAAGGTAGAGATGTTATAATAATATTTAGGCAATTTAATAATTTTATATGGTCATATTATATATTTTAAGTGGTGAACTAAGCCTTAATGAATATTCATGAAAAAATAACTTCAAGAAAGTAGGGGTATGGACTGAATGCAAGGCTTCAAAGAAAAAATAAGTTATAAAACACCTTGAGGAATATATAAACATCATCTAAGTAGGAATTGGAGTCATGAAAAAAATATAAATATCAAACTCAGCCATAAAATCTACTTAGACCCTCCATGAAAAGGAATTTCTCTCTTTATTCTATTGACTAGCTAGAGCAAGGATCAGTTGAAAGATGTCTTCCATTAATTAAAAAAATCTCCATGACATGAAATAACATCTTAATTGAAGAAATAAGATATGATAAAGGATTTTCATGACACCAAATAAGACATTCCTTTTGATGTCACACCTTGATAACAAATAAATAAGAAGTCATAAAGTCTAATACCAAGCTCAACAGGAAGATGAAGCATTGTAAGAAATAAAGGCTTGAATAGATGGTATTCAAGGGTGCCAAGTGTCAATTAAAGAGATTGTAAATATCCAAAGAAATAGATAGGTAACCCCATGAGAAGAAGTTATGATCACTAAAGCATAAAAATTCTAAGAAGGCCTCATATGCCACCCTTATGAAGAGTTACAATAACACATGTCCTAGAAGGATAAGATGTAAGATGACAACAAATGTTTTTGAAATCTTAGTGTCACTCTTTTTACATTTTGTAAATGATTTGATAATGATAGGAAACTCATGAGTTCTCTTCTTGACTTATCTCTCTCTATTCTTCCAATTCATCTATAAATGAATCCTTGAAAGGCATTGAATGTATCCAAAATAATGGTTATGGTGAAGCCCTAACAATTTTAAGAATTGTAATTTATTTTGAAACTAATTTAAGCTAATTTATACTATTTTTATCTTGCATACAGTAAGTTTTAGTGATTTTTTTATGAATTATTTATGATAGTAAGATTATTTCCTTGCATTTTTTCTTCTCTTTCATGCCTCTATGAATGTTAATCTTCTTTGCATAGGTCATATGATGAGTAATACATGGTTTATTGAGTTTAAGTGTATAAATATCACTAGTGTCTAGTCTTAATCCTCTTGACTAATCACCTTAGCTTTTGCAATGGTCATATCCTTCATATAGAAGCACTAGTGAGGTAGGATTTGTTTTGAAGCTATAAAATCATATTGTAACTTGTCATTTCATAGTAGAAACAATAGAAAGTAGAGGACCCTATATTTGGTGCATCAGATCAATGTTTTCCTAGTATTTCTATCTCTTTTCTATCCCTTTTCCTTGCAATTGTGGTAAGTTAGTAATAGTTTTAGGTGAAGAATCAAGGGAGATATCCCAATATAGAGGTTTAATCCACTTATTAGGTCACCCATAACTTAGTAATTTTCCCATGCTATCATCTAGTAATGAAGGCTTGAACAACCTTCCTAGGGCTGAAAATTATATAGATAAAAATAAGAAAAAAGAATAAAAATAGAGTCAAAAACCAATAAAGGAAGACAAAGAATAGAAGAGTAGAGGATTGTTTGTGTGAAATCAGTCACAATACAAAAGATTTACAAAGAGAGATAGAACAACAAATAACAAGGATTATAGAAGTAAACTTAGAATTTAAAGTTTTGCAAATTAGTGAAATTTTAATAGATGTAGCTATCACTGATTAGAAATTGAAATTAATTTTATCATAGCTTTAGAAGAATTTTAATATATGAATTTTGAGTGTGGTTTTGATATGCATCTCCACCTCCTCTATTTTGGTGCTTTTAGGAATTATTAACTGTATTATTATATAAAGTCCTTTTTTACAATTAAATTCTTCTCTTCAACATTGTAGCTGCCCTCGCTTTCAACAACTAGTATCATATCTAGTATTAGAGCTAGTTTAGCAACCTTAGGTGTTTATGGTCTATTAGATATGTTAGCTAGTAGTATTTCATGGTAGCAGCCTCCTAGTTTTGATGTGAATAAATATGATGTCAAGTGTATTAGGAAGAAAACACTATTTTTCTCTTAATAACTATGGGATCTTGTATAAGTTGGCTATACAAAAGTTGCATACCCAACAACATTCAATGACCTCACTGAGGCACAAAAGAATTTATTGAAGGATAATAGAAAGAAGGATGCCAAGGCCCTAATCTATATTTAGATGCCATTAGCATATTTATTAATTACAAGGATAGTAGTAGCTGTCCATTCCAAAGAAGCTTAGTAGATTATAAAAAATGCTTATCAAGGTAGTGACAAGGTGAGGCTTGTTAAGTTGCATCTGTTGAGAAAGGATTTTGAGACCATATAGATTGGCGAGAATGATTCAATAAATTACTTCTTCACAAGGAAAATGAGCATAATCAATGAGATTAAGGTAAATGGAGAGACACTTGAAGAACATAGGATCATTTAAAAGGTGTTGAACATCATTCCCATTAGATTTAACCCTATAGTGGTTGAAATAGAGGAATCTAAGGACTTGAGATAAATGTTAATAGATGAGATGATGGGTTTATTGAAAACCTATGAATAAAAGTTGAATAGATCAACCACCCCTTCCCATTAATAAGATTTCAAGACAAATATGAATGTGAGAGGTAGGGGAGAGGAGAAACCAATAGAAGAAGAAAAATAACTTGCGGTATTCAAGAAGGTGGAAAGCATACCCATCAAGAATCACATGAAAGAAGAAGAAGAAGGATTAAAAACTATTCAAGAGGAGGATATACACAAAGTTATTATAAGTATAATATACAATGTTATTATTTCAAGAAGTATGGACATTATTCTAGTGAGTGTAGGAAGAAAGAGTATGATATGAATAGGCAAAACTCAAATTTATCTAAGGCTGAACCTAATAAGAATGAGAAAAGTGGAAGTTTATTTATAACATGTAATATAACTGAGCAAAGTAGTAGATAGATATGGTACTTGGAAAGTGGTTATAGAAAATACATTAGTGGAAATAAATAAATATTTAATAACATATATAAGTTAATCAAATCAAAGGAGAAGATGGGAAACAATGAGAAGGTCCTAATCATGGGTAAAGGCAAAATCTCTATTTGTAACAAGCAAGGTGACAAGAGACAAATCCATGATGTTTATTATATGTCTGGGTTGAAGCACAACTTAATTAGTATTTAAAAGCTTGTCTAAAAGGGGTATAAGGTGAGATTTCAAACTAGAGAGTGCATCATTTATAATATGAGTGGATGTATTAAGTAAATTACAATAGTTAAGATGACAAGTAATAGAATGTTCCCTCTAAGAATGTAATGTGAACTTGTAACAATATTTAAAACCATAGTAGTAGATGAGTTTACTCTATGGAACCTAAGGTATGAAATTTTAGTTTTAGAGGGCTGAACCTTATTCAAAATAAGCAAATCATGAGAGGGTTTCACTCATAGAACAACCAAAAAAAGTATGTGATGGGTGCATATTGGTGAGGCAACATAGGAGTGCATTTCCCATGTGTAAGTCATGGAGAAATAGAGCTCCTTTATAACTAATATTGGGAGACTTGTGTGTTCCTATTAATACTCCCTCCTTATCCAAGAATGTATATTTCATGAAATTCATGGATGACTTCAGCTAGAATATATGGGTGTACCTCTTGAAGAACAAATTTGAGGAATTTGATATATTCGATGAGTTTAAGGTTGTGGTTGAGAGGAAAAGTGGTCATTACATCAAGATTTTGAGGATGGATAGAGGTCGAGAGTATATATCTAATAAATTTATGTATTTTTTAAAGTATAATGGCATCGAGGAGTAATTTACAACTAGTTATACACTATAGTAAAATGGTGTGGCTGAAAGGAAGAACTGAACCATCCAAGAGATGGAAAGGAATATGCTTAAGGGAAAAGGTTTGCCTGATGATTTTTTAGAAGAGTATAAAAATAGCTTTATATTTATTAAATATTTGTCCAACTAATATGTTATGGATATGATCCCTCAAGAAGCATGGAGTAATTAAAAATTGATTATTAAACACCATAAAGTGTTTGGATGTGTTGCATATGCACATGTGCCCAAGCAAAGAAGAACAAATTGGGATGAGAAAGGTGAAACATGTATTTTAATTAGTTATAGTGATCAATAAAAGGCCTAAATATTATATAATACAATCACCAAGGAACTTTTGATTATCTTAGATGTTCAGCTTATCAAGGATGCAACATGTGAAGAGAGACAAGAAGAAGAGCAAGTGTAAATAAGGGCTAGTGGACCATTTATTGAAACAAAAACAATAGGTGGTACATCTACCCATGCACCAATTTGGACCCCTATTTCACAAAGGGATGACTCATCTAGTTTTATTGGCTAACAAGGAAGTTATGGAGTAGCTCATGAGTCAAATTCATCCTCCTCCAACTCAAGCCAATGCCTAGCAAGGGCAAGGAGTTTTCAAGAAGTCTATAAGAAGTCAAGGTATAAACAAAATCAAGATAAAATAATGATTTAAGCCATATTTTCATTAGTTTATCCTATTTATTATGAGGAATTAGTCAAGTATAAAAAGTGGTGTGAATCAATGGATGAATAAATGCATGCCATTGAGAAAAATCAAACTTGAGAGTTAGTTGACCTTCAAAAAGGAAAAGAGGTCATAGGAGTTAAGTGGGTGTACAAGACAAAAACCACTCCTAAATTCAAGATAGAGAGGCATAAAACAATACTAGTGGTGAAAAGCTACAAGTAAAGACCTAGACATGAATACAATAAGACATTTGCACCCATAGTAAGGATAGAAACATTAAGAAAAATCATAGTTATAGATGCTCAACACAAATGGAAGGTCAATCAAAAGGATGTCAAGTCAACTTTCTTGAATGGAGTGTTGAAAGAAGAGATATATGTGGGACAAAAACCTAGATATGAGATTCTCAGGCATGAGAACAACGTATGTAGGCTAAAAAAGGTGTTGTATGTGCTTAAAACAACACAATGAGCATGGTAGAGCTAAATAGACTTTTAGGTATTGAGTAATGGCTTTTAAAAAAGTGGTAGCGAGTGCACACTCTACATCAAGTCAAGCAAATAAGGTATTTTAATTTTTTTTTGTATTTGGATGATTTAAATTTTATGAGAAATGCAAATTAGTTCATATAAATATTGAAATAAGTAGTGAAAAAGGAGTTTGAGATGATTGATTTAGGTTTATTGAAGTATTTTATTGCAATATAAGTTGAGAAAATTATTGAATCCATATTCATATCATAAAACAAGTACACAATGGAAGTATTAGAGATTTTTTGGATGTTAGACAAAACACTAGTATCTACTCCTATTGAAACAAGTCTAAAATTGCATAAGGAAGATTGTAGTAGCAAGGCATGTCCCACACGATATAAGAGTTTGGTGGGAGGTCTTATGCCTTTAATTGTAATTAGACCAGATATTATGTTTGTAGTCAATCTAATGTCTAAATTCTTAAAGACACTGAAAGAGACACATTGAAAAGAAGGCAAAATAATTTTGAGGTATGTGATTATCATAATAAGCCACATAGTTCTATATTTAGTAGTAGATAAGTTTCAGCTATTTGGCTACATAGATAGTGATTGGGTCGATAGTATTGATGAAAAAAATAGAACTTTAGGTTATGTATTTCATTTTGGGTTAGGAGCCATTTCTTGGTCTTCAAAGAAATAACCCATATTTTTATTTTCTATATCTAAATTAGTGCACATATCAACTAATGAAACATCATGTCAAGCCATATGGTTGAGAAGAATGTTCTTAGATTTGAATGAGGAGCAACAAGGAGTGTCAAAAATATATTTTGATAACATATCCTCAATTGCATTGTCAAAGAATCCTATTTTTCCTAGTAGAAGAAAGCATATAGTGAATAGGTATCATTTTATTAAAGATTTAATTTAAAAATCTAAAATAAAGTTTAAATCTTGCAAGTTAGAGTCCAAATGTAAATAAATAGTCGAGAATAAATTATAAAGATGATTTAGGGGTTAAAAAGAGTGAAAAGATAATGAACAAAAGGTCAAGATTAAGGGGAAGTGTTTAAAATGTTAATCTTGATCTTACCCTACCTCAACTCAAGATATATTATGTATTAACCAGACTGAATCCTTCCAATCACATTAAATGCACAAATAAATAATTTTATAAGTTTGTCTTGTGATCTAATTGGGATGATGATCCAAAAATTAGAAGTTATGGTTGATAAATATTTCAATATCATAGAAATAATACAGTAACAATGAATTCTCTGAGAAGAGATGCAGTATTACTCAAGATCGTAATACAAATATATGCTTATCTCTGGGAAGAGATGTCTATGTTCATATTTTGGGTTACCTCTTCATTTATACACATTTTGAGAGAATGGGTACGATGTGGAAGGTCACCAATCTTGAGGGAGATTAAGTGGTTTGAATTCCAAGATTTAAAACAATACAGAATTTAAGGAATTACTATTTTTAAAAACTTACTATTTTTAGACTGTAGTACTAAAATTTAAATTTGTGGCAATTCTATTGGGTATTTGGGGGTCAAACTTCATCTAGCAGAGATCCATACCATCTCACGATGTTCTCCTCATTCTTAGCTTTCCAACGGTTCAAACGGTCAGTCAATTGGAGCTACGGTGTAAAGTTATGGCTCTCAAAAGTTCCATCATCAATTGGGGTGGAACTGTCACCTGAATTATCACCTAAATTATTGCCCAAATTCATTACTCCCTCCTTGAAAAGCAATGGTCCCCATTACGTCAATGTTATCCATTAGGTATGGTAGTTGTTTCTTGATTTGATTCTTTGTGAGCCACTCACCTTGATGGCTAAGCTGGCCCTTTTTGACCACTCGATAAAGCATAATAGAGCGTCCTTACCATAAAAATAAAACTCACTCCAAAGAAGAATGTCAAGCCATTAAGTCACTAATTTTTGAGACACAATACTCAACATCTACTACTCTACCTCATACACAACCCATAACCAAAGAGGATGAAGAAGAAATTATAGATGTTGAGCCTGACACCATTGTCGCTTCATCACAGACTCGTGAGGAAAGACTAGATGACAAGGAAATATTATATCACTACAAATTATGGGTAAAAGGTAAACCTCTACATTTCATTCTTGATAGTGGGAGTCAAAATAATTTAATCTCTGCTAAAGTTATGAAAAGTCTAAATCTATCCATGAAACCTCATCCAAAACCCTATAGTATTGGATGGTTGAGCCTAGGGAGAGACCTCTGTGTCACCCATCAGTGTCTTCTATCATATGTTATAAAACCATTCCAAGATGAAGTCTTATGTGATGTGGTCAATCTAGATGTTTGTGATGTACTCCTTGGTCAACTGTTCATGTATGAGCGACATGGCATCTATGAATCATGATCTTGAAGGATCACCCTGACTCTTGGAACATGGCGCTATAGGGTACAAGAGGTACCACCTCCCACATTTTTCTCCCTGATCAGTGCTTTGCAATGCAAGATATTGGTGGAGAAAACAAAGCAATTTGTTCTCATGGTGGTCAAACCATAGAAATCCAAGAAGGTCGATGTTGCAGTCCTAACTACACAATCAACACAACAAAAAAATAGATAGGATGAATCATAGGAGAATATGATGAGTTATTCATGTCACCCATAGGATTTCCACTGCATTACTAGGTAAAACATTCTATCGATTTGATCCCAAGATCACCTTTGCCTAACAGTCATGTGTATCACAGATCAATTTTGGAGAATGATGAGATAAAAAGAGAGATTCAAGAATTGATCCAAAAAGGTCACATTAGGCCAAGATATTCATCTTGTGGTAGCCCAATTGTCTTGGCACTGAAGAAAGATGGAACATGGAGGCTTTCCATTGACTATCAAGCCTTGAATAAAATCTTTATGAAGAATCGCTACCCTCTCCCCAAGATTGATTACATACTGGACCAGCTATGTGGTGTGAAGTTCTTCACCAAAATTGATCTCAAATTTGGGTATCACCAAATTCCCATCGATCCCACTGATGTTTAGAAGACTATATTCAAATCTAAGGAGGGGCTCTTTAAATGGTTGGTTATGCCTTTTGGCTTAACTAACACACCTGTAACCTTCATGAAGATGATGGATGGCATCTTACGACCCTTCACCAACTCATTTGTGGTTGTTTATTTAGATGACATACTCATACATAGAAGAACATGGGAAGAACATTTGCAACATGTTCGTAAGGTGCTTCAAAATCTTTGAGAGCACAAGTTGTATGCAAATCTTCACAAATGCACATTTAGGATGACAATAATTTAGTACCTCAGGTACATTGTGAATGAGGAAGAGGTCCATGTTGATCCAGAAAAGATTTAGGCTATTCAAGAATGGCCCACTCCAAGGACCCTCACAGAGCTTCATAGCTTTTTGGGTTTTGCAAATTTCTACCATAGGTTTGTTCTTGGATTTTCACATCTTGCTTGGTCACTAACCCAAGTGACTAAAGGAGGAGGTAAAGCTACATTTTAGTGGGGTGAAATACAACAAAGGGCATTTGAGAATTTGAAGAACAAACTCTGCTTAACCCCTGTTCTTGCCTTGCTAGATTGGCATCAACCTTTTGAGTTGATGACAGATGCATCTTAATATGCCATGGGAGTTGTCATCATGCAACATGGCCATCTTATTGCATATCATAGTGAAAATTTCACTAATATAGTTAGGAAATATACAACATATAATAAGGATCTCTATGCCATTATGCAAGCCTAAAAATAATGGAAAAACTACATCTTGGGGAAAGAGACGGTCATCCACACTGACCACAAACCATTGGAATTCATCTAGATGCAAAGTAAACTACAAAATGAGAGGCACCAAAAGTGGGACACATATCTTAAGTGATTCCACCTAATAATCAAACTTCATTGAGTGGAACTCAATGCCATCTCATGATGTTCTCCTCATTCTTAGCTTTCCAATGGTTCAAATGGTGAGTCAATTGTAGCTACAGTGCAAAGGATATGGCTCCCAAAATTTTCATCATAATTTGGTGTAGAACTATCACCTGAATTGTCACCTAAATTGTTGCCTAGATCATTCCTCCCTCCTTCAAAAGCAATGGTCCCCATTACATCAATGTCCTTACCACAAAATTGGAACTCACTCTAAAGAAGAATGTCAAGCCATTAAGTCACTATTTTTTGAGTCACAATACTTGACATCTACTACTCTACCTCATACACAACCCACAGTCGAAGAGGATGAAGAAGAAATTGTAGATGCTAAGCCTGAGACCATCATCACTTCATCATAGAATCGTGAGGAAAGATCAAATGACAAGGAAAGATTATTTCACTCCAAATTATGGGTAAAAGGTAAGCCTCTACATTTCATTCTTGATAGTGGAAGTCAAAAGAATTTAATCTCTGCTAAAGTTGTGAAAAATCTAAATCTATCCATGAAGCCTCATCCAAAACCCTACAGTATTAGATGGTTGAGCCTAGGGAGAGACCTTCGTGTCACCCATCAGTGTCTTCTTTCATATGCTATAGAACCATTCCAAGATGAAGTCTTGTGTGATGTGGTCAATCTAGATGTTTGTGATGTACTCTTTGGTCAATCATTCATGTATGAGTGACATGGCATCTATGAATCACAAACCTAAAGGATCACCCTTACTCTTTAAACATAGTGATATAAGGTACCAGAGGTACCACCTCCCACATCTTTCTCCCTGATCAGTTCTAAGCAATGCAAGAGATTGGTAGAGAAAACAAAGTAATTTGTTCTAATGGTAGTCAAACCACAAAAATACAAGAAGGCTGATGTTGCAGTCTTGACTACATAATCAACACAAAAACAAAAGTAGATAATATAAATCATAGGAGAATATGATGACTTATTCAAGTCACCCACAAGAGTTCCATTGCATTGCTAGGTAAAACATTCTATCAATTTGATCCCAAGATCACCTTTGCCTAACAGTCCTATGTATCGCAGATCAATTTTGGAGAATGATGAGATAAAAAGTTAGATTCAAGAATTGATCCAAAAGGGTCAAATTAGGCCAAGATCTTCACCTTGTGGTAGCCCAATTGTCTTGACATCGAAGAAAGATGGAACATGGAGGCTTTGCATTGACTACTGATCCCTAAATAAAATATCTATGAAGAATCACCACCCTCTCCCAAGATTGATGACCTACTAGACCAGCTCCATGGTGCGAAGTTCTTCACCAAAATTGATCTCAAATTTGGGTATCAACAAATTCCCATCGATCCCACTAATGTCTGGAAGATTGCATTCAAATCTAAGGAGGGGCTCTTTAAATGGTTAGTTATGCCTTTTGGCTTAACTAATGCACCTATAACCTTCATGATGATGATGGATGACATCCTACAACCCTTCACCAACTCTTTTTTGGTTGTCTACTTAGATGACATACTCATCTATAACACAACATGGGAAGAACATTTGTAACATGTTCGTAAGGTGCTTCAAACTCTTCGAGAACACAAGTTTTATGCAAATATTGACAAATGCACATTCAGGATGACAACAATTCATTACCTCAGGTACATTGTGAATGAGGAAGGGGTCCATGTTGATCCAAAAAAGATTTAGGTTATTTGAGAATGGCTCACACTAAGGACCCTCAGAGAGCTTCACAACTTTTTAGGTCTTGAAAATTTCTACCACAGGTTTGTTCTTCGATTTTCACATGTTGCTTGGCCACTAACCCAAGTGACTAAAGGAAGAGCTAAAGCTACATTTCAGTGGGGTGAAACACAACAAAGTGAATTTGAGAATTTGAAAAATAGACTCTAGTTAGCCCCTATTCTTGACTTGCCAAATTTGCATCAACCTTTTTGAGTTGATGACAGATGCATCTAAATATGCCATGGGAGCTATCATCATGCAACATGGCCATCCTATTGCATATCACAGTGAAACTTTCACTGATACAATCAAGAAATATCTAACATATGATAAGGAGATCTATGTCATTATGTAAAATTTCAAGCAATGGAAACATTACATCTTACGAAAAGAGATGGTCATCCACACTGACCACAGACCATTGGAATTCATCCAGATGCAAAGCAAACTATGAAATGAGAGGCACCAAAAGTGGGCCACATATATTTAGAAATTCCACATATTAATCAAACATTATCTACCAGATCTCAATTCCATCTCATGACATTCTCTTCATTCTTAGCTTTCTAATGGTTCAAATGATAAGTCAATTAGAGCTACGATGCAAAAGTTATGTCTCCCAGAAGTTCTATCATCAATTGGGGTCACACTGTCACCCAAATTGTCACCTAAATTGTTGCCCAAATCATTCCTCCCTCATTAAAAAGAAATGGTCCCCATTGCATCAATGTTCCCCATTAGGTATAGTAGTTGTTTCTTGATTTGATTCTTTGTGAGCCACTCACCTTGATGGCTAAGTTGGACCACTTGATAAAGCAGTATAGAGAGTCCTTACCACAAAACTGGAACTCATTTCAAAAAAGAATGCCAAACCATTAAGTCACTACTTTTTGAGTCAAAATACTCAACATGTACTACTATACCTCATACACAATGCACAATCACATTAGATGAAGAAGAAATTATAGATGCTGAGCTTGACACCATCCTCGCTTCATCACAGACTCATGAGGAAAGACCAGATGACAAGGAAAGATTGTTTCAATCCAAATTATGGGTAAAAGGTAAGCCTCTGCATTTCATTCTTGATAGTTGGAGTCAAAATAATTTAATCTCTTATAAAGTTGTAAGAAGTCTAAATCTATCCATGAAGCCTCATTCAAAACCCTATAGTATTGGATGGTTGAGCCCAGGGAGAGACCTTCGTGTCACCCATCAGTGTCTTCTTTCATATATTATAAAACCATTCCAAGATGAAGTCTTGTGTGATGTGGTCAGTCTAGATGTTTGTGATGTACTCCTTGGTTAGCCATTCATGTATGAGTAACATGGCATCTATGAATCACAAACCCAAAGGATCACCCTCACTCTTGGAACATAGTGCTATAGGGTACCAAAGGTACCACCTCCCACAGCTCTCCCTGATTAGTGCTAAGTAATGTAAGAGATTGGTGTAGAAAACAAAGCAATTTTTTCTCATGGTGTTCAAACCATAGAAATCCAAGAAGGTCAATGTTGCAGTCTTGACTACATAATCAACACAACAACAAAATCAGATAGGATGAATCATAGGAGAATATGATGACTTATTCAAGTCACCCATAGGAGTTCCACTACATTGCCAGGTAAAACATTCTATTAATTTGATCTTAGGATCACCTTTGCCTAACAGTCCTATGTATCATAAATCAATTTTGGTGAATGATGAGATAAAAAAATAGATTCAAGAATTGATCAAAAAGGATCACATCAAGCCAAGCTCTTCACCTTGTGGTAGCCCAATTGTCTTGGCATTGAAGTAAGACGGAACATGGAGGCCTTGCATTGACTACCGAACCTTGAATAAAATCTCTGTGAAGAATCGCTACCCTCTCCCTAGGATTGATGAGCTACTGGACTAGCTCTGTGGTGCAAAGTTCATCACCAAAATTGATCTCAAATATGGGTCTCACCAAACTCCCATTGATCTCATTGATGTCTAGAAGACTACATTCAAATCTATGGAGGGGTTGTTTAAATGGTTGGTTATGGCTTTTGTCTTAACTAACGCACTTGCATCCTTCATGAGGATGATGGATGACATCTTACGACCCTTCACCAACTCATTTTTGGTTGTTTATGTAGATGACATACTCATTTATATTAGAACATGGGAAGAACATTTGCAACATGTTTGTAAGGTGCTTCAAACTCTTTGGGAGCATAAGTTGTATACAAATCTTGACAAATGCATATTTGGGATGACAATAATTTAGTAACTCAAGTACATTGTGAATGAGGAAGGGGTCCATGTTGATCTAAAAAATATTTGGGTTATTTAAGAATGGCCCACACCAAGTACCCTCACAAAGCTTCGCAGCTTTTTGGGTCTTGTAAATTTCTACCACAAGTTTGTTCTTGGATTTTCACATGTTGCTTGGTCACTAACCCAAGTGACTAAAGGAGGAGTTAAAGCTACATTTCAATGGGGTGAAATACAACAAAGGGAATTTGAGAATTTTAAGAATAGACTTTGCTCAACCCCTGTTCTTGCCTTGCTAGATATGCATCAACCTTTTGAGTTGATGACAAATGCATCTAAATATGCCATGGGAGTTGTCATCATGCAACTTGGCCACCTTGTTGCATATCACAGTGAAACTTCACTGATACAATCAAGAAATATCCAACATATGATAAGGATCTCTATTCCATTTTGTAATCCTACAAATAATGAAAACACTACATCTTGGGGAAAGAGATAGTTATCCACACTGACCACAGACCATTGGAATTCATCCAGATGCAAAGCAAACTATGAAATGAGAGGCACCAAAATTGGGCCACATATCTTTAGTAATTCCACTTGATAATCAAACTTCATAGAGCAGATATCAATGTCATCTCATGACATTCTCCTCATTCTTAGCTTTCCAACAGTTGAAATGGCAAGTCAAGTGGAGCTACGGTGCAAAAGTTATGGCTCTCAGAAGTTTTGTCATCAATTGGGATGGAACTGTCACCCGAATTGTCAGCTAAATTGTTGCCTAGATCATTCCTCCCTCTTTGAAAAGTAATGGTCCCCATTGCATTAATGTTCCCCATTAGGTATGGTAGTTGTTTCTTGATTTGATTCTCTGTGAGCCACTCACCTTGATGGCTATGTTGGCCCCTTTTGACCATTAGATAAAGTAGAATAGAGCATCCTTACCATAAAACTAGAACTCACTCCAAACAAGAATGTTGAATCATTAAGTCATTACTTTCTGAGTCACAATAGTTGACATCTACTACTCTACCTCATACATAACCCATAGTCAAAGAAGATGAAGAATAAATTATAGATGCTGAGCCTGACACCATCATTGCTTCATCACAGACTCTGAGGAAAGACTAGATGACAAGGAAAGATTATTTCACTCAAAATTATGGGTAAAAAGTAAGCCTCTACATTTCATTCTTAATAGTGGGAGTCAAAAGAATTTAATCTCTCCTAAAGTTGTGAAAAGTCTAAATATATCCATGAATCCTCATCCAAAATCCTACAGTATTGGATGGTTGAGCCCAGTGAGAGATCTTCGTGTCACCCATCAGTGTCTTCTTTCATATGCTATAAAACCATTCCAAAATGAAGTCTTGTGTGATGTGGTCAGTTTAGATGTTTGTGATGTACTCCTTGGTTAGCCATTCATGTATGAGTGACATGCCATCTATGAATCACAAACCCAATGGATCACCCTCACTCTTGAAACATGGCACTATAAGGTACCAGAGGTACCACCTCCCACATCTATCTCCCTAATTAGTGCTAAGCAATCTCAAAGATTGGTGGAGAAAATAAAGCAATTTATTCTCATGGTGGTCAAACTGCAAAAATCCAAGAAGGCCAATGTTGCAGTCATGACTACACAATCAACACAATAACAAAAGTAGATGGTTTGAATAATAAGAGAATATGATGACTTATTCAAGTCACCTACAGGAGTTCCACTACATTTATAGGTAAAACATTATATCTATTTAATCCTAAGATCAACTTTGCCTAATAGTCCTATGTATCATAGATCAATTTTAGGGAATGATGAGATAAAAAGATAGATTCAAGAATTGATCCAAAAGGGTCACATCAGGCCAAGCTCTTCACCTTGTGGTAGCCCAATTGTCTTAGCACCAAAGAAAGATGGATCATGGAGGCTTTGCATTGACTATCGAGCCCTAAATAAAATCTCTATGAGGACTTGCTACCCTCTCCCTAGGATTGATGACCTGTTGGACTAGCTCTGTGGTGTGAATTACTTTACCAAAATTGATCTCAAATTTGGGTATCACCAAATTCCTATTTTGGAAGACTACATTCAAATCTAAGGAGGGGCTCTTTGAATGGTTGGTTATGCCTTTTAGCTTAAGCAACTCACTTGCAACATTCATGAGGATGACGGATGACATCCTATGACCCTTCACCAACTCATTTGTGGTTGTCTACTTTGATGACATACTCATCTATATTATAACATGGGAAGAACATTTACAACATGTTCCTAAGGTGCTTCAAACTCTTTGGGAGCACAATTTGTATGCAAATCTTGACAAATGGCCATTTGGGATGACAACAATTCAGTACCTTGGGTACGTTGTGAATGAGGAAGGGGTCCATGTTGATCTAAAAAAGATTTGGGTTATTCAAGAATGGCCCACACTAAGGACCCTCAAAGAGCTTCGCAACTTTTTAGGTCTTGCAAATTTCTACCTTAGGTTTGTTCTTGGATTTTCACATGTTGTTTGGTCACTAACCCAAGTGACTAAAGGAGGAGCTAAAGCTACATTTAAGTGGGGTGAAATACAACAAAGGGAATTTGAGAATTTTAAAAATAGACTCTACTCAGCCCTTATTCTTACCTTTCCAGATTTACATCAACCTTTTGAGTTGATGACAGATGCATCTGAATATGCCATGGGAGTTGTCATCATGCAACATGGCCATCCTATTGCATATCATAGTGAGACTTTCACTGATAGAGTCAAGAAATATCCAACATATGATAAGGAGATCTATGGCATTGTGCAAGCCTACAAATAATGGAAACACTACATCTTGGGGAAAGAGACAGTCATCCACACTGACCATAGACCATTGGAATTCATCTAGAGACAAAGCAAACTATGAAATGAGAGGCACCAAAAGTGGGCCACATATCTTCAACAATTCTACCTAATAATCAAACTTCATCAAGTAGATATCAATGCCATCTCATGATGTTCTCCTCATTCTTAGCTTTCCAATGGTTTAAATGGTGAGTCAATTGGAGCTACGGTGCAAAAGTTATGGCTCCAGGAAGTTCTGTCATCAATTGGGGTGGAATTATCACCTGAATTGTCACCTAAATTGTTGCCCAGATCATTCCTCCCTCCTTGAAAAGCAATGGTCCCCATTGCATCAACGTTTTCCATCAAGTATGGTAGTTGTTTCTTGATTTGATTCTCTATGAGCCACTCACCTTGATGGCTAAGTTGGCCCCTTTTGACCACTTGATAAAGTAGAATAGAGTGTCCTTACCACAAAAATGGAACTCACTCCAAAGAAGAATGTTTAGCCATTAAGTCACTACTTTCTGTGTCACAATACTCGACATCCAGTACTCTGCCTCATACATAACCCATAGTTGAAGAGGATGAAGAATAAATTGTAGATGCTATGCCTGACACTATCATTGCTTCATCATAGACTCATGAGGAAAGACCAGATGAAAAGGAAAGATTGTTTCACTCCAAATTATGGGTAAATGGGAAGCCTCTACATTTCATTCTTGATAGTGGGAGTCAAAAGAATTTAATCTCTACTAAAGTTGTGAAAAGTCTAAATCCCTATAGTATTAGATGGTTGAGCCCAAGGAGAGACCTCCATGTCTCCCATCGGTGTCTTCTTTCATATGCTATAAAACCATTCCAAGATGAAGTCTTGTGTGACGTGGTCAATATAGATGTTTGTGATGTGCTCCTTGGTTAGTCATTCATGTATGAGTGACATGGCATCTATGAATCACGAACCCAAAGGATCACCCTCACTCCTAGAACATAGTGTGATAGGGTACCAGAGGTACCATCTCCCACATCTGTCTCCCTAATTAGCACTAAGCAATGCAAGAAATTGGTGGAGAAAACAAAGCAATTTGTTCTCATGGTGGTCAATCCATAGAAATCCAAGAAGGCTGATGTTGCAGTCCTGACTACACAATCAACACAACAATAAAAGTAGATAGGATGAATCACAAGAGAAGATGATGACTTATTCAAGTCACCCACAAGAGTTCCACTACATTTCTAGGTAAGACATTTTATTGATTTGATCCCAGGATCACCTTTGCCTATTAGTCTTGTGTATCGTAGATCAATTTTAGAGAATGATGAGATAAAAAGATAGATTCAAGAATTGATCCAAAAGGATCACATCAAGCCAAGATCTTCACCTTGTGGTAGTCCAATTATCTTGGCATTCAATAAATATGAAACATAGAGGCTTTACATTGATTATCAATCCTTGAATAAAATCTCTGTGAAGAATCACTTCCCTCTCCCTAGGATTGATGCCCTACTGGACCAACTCCGTGGTGTGAAGTTCTTCACCAAAATTAATCTCAAATTTGGGTATCACCAAATTCCCATCAGTCTCACTAATGTCTGGAAGACTGCATTCAAATCTATGGAGGGGCTCTTTGAATGGTTGGTTATGCCTTTTGGCTTAACTAATGCACCTACAACCTTCATGAGGATGATGGATGACATCCTATGACCCTTCACCAACTCATTTGTGGTTGTCTACTTAGATGACATACTCATCTATAGTAGAACATGGGAAGAACATTTACAACATGTTCGTAAGGTGCTTCAAATTCTTCGAGAGCACAAGTTGTATGCAAATCTTAACAAATGCACATTCAGGATGACAATAATTTAGTACATCAGGTACATTGTGAATGAGGAAGGGGTTCATGTTGATTTAAAAAAGATTTGGTTTATTCAAGAATGGCACACACTAAGAACCCTCATAGAGCTTCACAGCTTTTTGGGTATTACAAATTTCTACCGTAGGTTTGTTCTTTGATTTTCACATGTTACTTGGTCACTAACCCAAGTGACAAAAGGAGGAGCTAAAGCTACATTTCAATGGGGTGAAATTCAATAAAGGGAATTTGAGAATTTGAAGGGCAGACTCTACTCAGCCCCTATTCTTACCTTTCCATATTTGCATCAACCTTTTGAGTTGATGACATATGCATCTAAATATGCCATGGGAGCTATCATCATGCAACATGGCCATCCTATTGCATATCACAGCGAAACATTCACTGATATAGTTAGGAAATATCCAACATATGATAAGGATATCTATGACATTGTGTAAGCCTACAAAAAATGGAAACACTACATCTTTGGGAAAGAGATGGTCATCCACACTGACCACAGACCATTAGAATTCATCCATATGCAAAACAAACTACAAAATGAGAGGCACCAAAAGTTGGCCACATACCTTCAACAATTCCACTTGATAATGAAACTTCATATAGCATATCTCAATGCCATCTTATGATGTTCTCCTCATTCTTAGCTTTCCAATGGTTCAAACAATGAGTCAATTGGAGCTACGATGCAAAAGTTATGGCTCCCAGAAGTTCCGTCATCAATTGGGGTGAAATTGTCGTCCGAATTGTCACCTAAATTATTGCCTAGATTAGCTGAGGGGTAGTATATGACAATCATATAAGCAAAAATCAAAATCCTTGAGATATTATTGTGTAGAGATCCAACCAATAATAGACATATGAGGTCAAAATTGGTTGTGAAATTCTCTTTCAAGCTAATTGGATGAATAGTGAGTTGTGACAAGCACCAAAGGATAGAAGTAGAGAATGATTATATGAACGAATAGAGTAACAAATAGGATGATGTTTTTATAATGTTTTCATAAGTTGTATACAATTAAGAAAAAAAGATAAAAACATGGACAAGATCCAATAGAGGAAGATAGAGAGTAGCAGATCATAGGACTATTTATGTGATAAGAATTGCAATAAAAAAGATTTTCAAAGAGAGAGAGAACAATATCAAATAACAAGCATAATAGAAGTAAACTTAGAATTTGAAGTTTTGCAAGTGAATGAAATTATAAAAGTTGTAGTTATGACTGATTAAAAACTGAAATTAGTTTTGTAATAGCCTTAGAATCAAGTTAATATATGTATTTTGAGTGTGGTTTTACTATACATCTCTGCCTCCCCTATTTTGGTTATTTTAGGAATTATTAAACATTCTATTTTGAAAGTGTTTTTATAAAATTAAATTCTTCATGTAGAAGTTGTATTTTCCCCCACTTCCAATAATATTACACTTTGATATTGAGGAGATATATTTAAAAAAAATGTTGGATCCAAGTACCAACACTTGATTTGATTTATAAACCTTATGACAGTTCTGACTTCAATGTTTTCATAAAATGTGGATGTTGAGATCAAACCTTATGAGTAAAAATAATGGTTGAAACTAAAATTGAGGCAACTACCTTATAATTCAAAGTGGAAGTGAATGGTAGTGATTACATGTTGGTTGTGAATGCAGACATTTTGTTGCATGACAGAGAGGGATGTTTAGTGTACAAGATTAGATATAGGCATCTTGATTTTTTATTTAAGATCATATGAGGCTCTCAATAATCTTGCATCATAAAAAATAGAGTGCATTCATATTAACATTGTTTGCTTTGCCTTGTCTTGATTTTGGTGTGTCTATGCGTTTGGAGAAAGTTATCTCATCGAGCACTTTTTTTAATAGAGCCTCCTTTAGTATGTAGGTTTCAAAACTCAGCGAGTTAATGGAATAAGTCATAGTTTATGCTTACTTTGTGGTGACTCCTTTGATGACTATTATTCACATTGGCATTATTCTTTTGCCATATGTTATTCCTAGTTTGTAGCACATGTTGGGAGCTAAGTACATATATGGAGGCTCCCACTTACATCTATGAACTTTTGGGTGGGAAGAATGGTCCCAATATTGACTTGTTAAATTACTTTTGAGGAAGCAATATAGATTAATTAAATGGTATAATATGAACAGAAAAAGAGTCAAGTGATAATAGAACACAATTCTATTGAATGCATTGATGGGGTCTTGAAAAGATAATGTGGTGATTACACAATGTTGTTCAGAGTTGCATCTCTAACAAGTATAGAAATTGACATGTGTTTCAGCCCATATTAATTGGGTAAGGAAATCCTCAAATGGTCTATGCCTTCCTATATAGAAAACCATAGTTGTGCTCAGAGCTAGAAACCACTATTGGGTCGAGCCCGAGACAAGTTCAATCAAGGTGGTGTTTGGATAACAAAATCCCACAGGAATACTCATTCAATTCTTTAGGGAAACATGTGTTTT
This sequence comes from Torreya grandis, assembly GCA_037957365.1. NCBI lineage: Eukaryota > Viridiplantae > Streptophyta > Pinopsida > Cupressales > Taxaceae > Torreya > Torreya grandis. Next base: position 640,672 of record JARHVA010004101.1, read on the forward strand.
ATATAGTATTTTTAGTGAAAAATCATAGTGATAATCACAATTATAATCTTGAAATGGTCTGAATGCTTAGTCAAGGCTTTATCTTTGTGTTATTTAGGAATGCAAGTCCCACAGTGGTCTTTAGTTTATTCAAGTCTTATACAGTTATATTTGACATAATAGAGCCCACTAGGATCTAAGACCTTTGCACACATAACAATGCAAAAAAAAATCAGACCTTATTTTGACTAAACATTTTTAAATGATTTTAGGCTCCTTAACATAACTTGATAGGGTCTTGATGGAGATAAAGTGCTTCTAAAACCTGTCAATGTATTCTTATTCATAAATAATTCAATTTTATTTTTCTTTCACAATGAAAACTCCAACTAGCACTAGTTGTGTATGTTTTTTGCACATAATAATGTAGAAAAAATCAGATCTTATTGCATCTAAACATTTTGAAATGATTTTAGGATCTTATACAGAACCTGATAGTTTCTTGATGGAGATAAAGTTCTTCTAAAACCTATCAGCATATTCTTATTCATAAGGAATTCAATTTTCTTTTTCTTTCAAAATGAAAACTCCAACTAGCACTAGTTTTGCATGCTAAAACATGTTTTGAATCTCCTTTGAACTATTTTTTAACATGAAATGGATAACATGGAGTTGTAACACTGAGATGATGGAGATTCAATTTGGAAGATCAATGGTTAGTCTCTTCTTATCTTTAAGGGTACAATGATTCACATTTTGTGGGGGGATTGGTTGGAATTTGTAATAGAATATGACCATAATGATAATGAGTTATATTGCTTGGTTTGAATAAGGATTGTGTATGTTACCACTATGATACAAAGGTCTTCATATAGGCATGTAGTGTAGGATATTTTTTTCCTCTAAGTAATTGATTATTGAATAAGAAAAATTATGGCAAAACTGAGGATGTATTCCATTATGTTATCCAAAGATTTGATTCAATCTAGTATGTCATCTAATTGTCTAAAGAAATTCCTATGTGCCACATTATATTTTTTAGCCCATGTAACTTAGAAATTAGATGAATAGTTTAATTAGACTTCCCTTCCTTAGATTTACACTAAGTGGTATCAGAGCAAGTAGTGTCCTTTTGGTTGTGAATGTAAAAAGTTCTCAACATGTGTTGTAAACTATGAAAGAAAAGTCTACATAGATATTGCAAGTTTTTGAGAAGATTGTTTAGTTGGTTGGAAGTGTGTGAAGTTCTATAAGAGTGAGGGACTATGTGAGAGACTCAATTTAGAATTGTTTGTAGGTTATGACAGATGGGCCTTCTTATTATGGGTAAGAGATGACACACAAGAGAATGGTATGTGAAATGTATTAGCTGACATAGATGTCTAAAGTGTTTCAGGCAAGGTTGGACAAGATGGGAAAGACTAAATAAGGTGATGATAGTGTAGCTACATGTGATGGTCATGAGTTAGAGTTGTTGGTGGATTTTTTATCCCTATAAGAGAGGTTAAATGCTTTGTAGAGAGGCCAAGAGAGTGGAGGAAAAGAAGTCAATAAATGGATGAAATGATTTGAGGTTGTGGTGGATAAAAGAGATAAATCTTTAAAAAAAAAAAATTGGAAAAATGAATCCCAAAAATAAGTCATTACTTGGATAGTTCATATTTAATTTTATTTTGTTAATAAGAATATTTTTGACCCCATGAGGGTAAAGTTTCATACAATAGGTTGTGTGGAGTTTTAGCCACATATGTGAAGGATATCTAAGCAAGGATAAAAGGGAAAGGTAAGATGAAGATTTGGCATGGGAACATATGATTTCCATGATGTTCAATCATTTGTACACCCAAAATTATAATTGAGATTATTAAGGAAGCTTCACGTGAAGACACTTAAGAGCATTGGTGAGAAATATATTAACAAGATGATAAATATGGAAGGGGAGGCATCATTTGAAAATACAAAGTATACATCAAGAAGTAGCATGAACATGCATAGATGCATGAAAGCATAGGTTTTCTTGGAATTAAGTATGGAGAGGTTTTTATATTTAGAGCCTAGTTCTGATTTTAAGAATAATAATGTGTATGAGAGACGTGAGCATACCATATAGAACTATGTTTACATGAAATATTATTTAGAAGTGATACATTATTCACCAAAAGTTGGAGACCCATTATGTGATGATGGGAAAGCAGTTGTGAAGACCCATGAGTGGGTAGATTATGACTTTACCTTGGTTCACAATGGAAACAATCTTATCACTTTTATGTTGGGTGGTATTAGGGTTGATGATAACTATGGTATGATACATGTTTCTAATATTGCATCCATTTAGAGTTATAAGTGGATGAAGAGAGTAGCCAAGAAATGTTTTTGGTTTCTATGATGGAAGAATTAGATGTGGATGTGATGAAAGCAAGTGCACACAAGAAGACGAATGGTGGAGGATCAACTATGTGAAAGAGCTAAAAATAAAGATATGATTGAGTAGAAAACAACCTTGAGATTTGTTGACAATGGTGTTGATGCAAGTTTTATGCACACCACAGTGTAATGAGGTAGCCTCTAACATTTCAGGATCTCAATAGAGGTAAACTCCACTCCAGGACATGAGTTTCAGGTATGTGGTCTTTGACAACCTATTGATAGAATATCTGGTAGAGCATGTAGGTTATTGATAAGGTTTTTTGGATGAAGGCATGGTCCATAAAAGGTAGTGAATATCTATGAGAGTTGGATGGGAAGTTGGTTGTTAATCTAAAGTGGGTATATCTCAAAACAAACTCAAAAAAAAGGAGGGAAGGGTAAGGCAAAAAAGAAATCTCTTTGGTTTTTTAGGAACTACTTCCCTAGTTGGTTTCTAAATAGCCCTGTGCTCTTAGAACCTATACCTATTGTTACCAGCTATTGCACACACACAGTCATACATGGCTAAAAAGTCTAAGGAGATAATGATGCTAGAAAACTCACAGGCCTTAGACAAAGGTTTCTCCTTTTAGGGAAGTGGAGCACATTCTTACTCATTAGACTATGGTTTGGGATAATGAAGTATCTGAGGTATCTTTGGCACACACATAAAAAATTGTATCAAAAAAAGCACTAGTACACATTCAAATTTATGAATCATATAACTTGACTATCTTAACCAATATATTTTACTAATCTTTTAATAGTTCTTACACATCTATTGATCAGTACATCGACCAGTATAATCAAGAATCCATTTACAACTATTACACACTAAACATTATTGAAACATAAAACCAAAGAAAGTAATAACTAGTTCCATATAAATTGAAAAGAAAATTTACAAACACATTCACTGCCAATTAAAATTTATGTTGTTCCTATACTAAAAATTCTCTAACAAAAATCCAATATAGATTACAATTACTTATATAGACTTGGGGGAAGGGGTTGCTTCATCCTCCAAGTCCATGTAAGGTCATTAGATGTAATATTTAAAACATGAGTTCTAAATGTAGTCCAAAACTATAGAAGATTCCACTTATAGTTATCAATTAGCCTTTACATGTGTTATGCAACATGTGCATGTGTATAAAGACAAAGGATATTTTACAATTTTAGCTTGCACTATTCACAAAATGTAAATATATGTATCTTTTTTCCATAACTATACATGTATCCTTTTATAGGTTCTGATAACAACCTATTAATATTTCAGATTAGCCACCTTCAAATGGAACTCAGACACGCATCATTTTACCAATGCTTTTTAGAACTAGGGACACTGTTGTTAACTGTGACTAACTTATCTAAACTATGAGTTTCATGTTTTCCCATTGTAACTACAACCTTTATCAGATCTTCACTTATATATTTTCTAACCATGCATGATCATATTGTTTATTGAATCTAGGATCTTTGAAAATTATATTATCAACTCGCATCATCGATCTTCTTATTCTCAAGTTAACACTAACTATTGATCTACCTGGGTCCATTAACATTAGAATCTAAATGGATAATTTATGAGCTTCAATTTGATGTATACATGACCATCAATGAGGTCCATGTGACTATCAAAATTTAATCCCATAATGTTTTATTTTTGAGCTTAATTTTGATGTTCATGTGAATGTCAAAGATGTCCATGTAATCGTCAAATCAATTTAACTCCCTACGAACTCAACACTTGTCATTTCTTGGTTCACTTTTCTTTACAATCATCCAGCGTCTCAAAAAGGATCTTAGGACACACTTTAAATCCAAAGGTTTTATACATATTGATAAATATGAATAAAGCCTAAGTCTAAGATAATGTTTTAAAAAGTTCTCATGTGTGTGCCACTTGGTAACTGCTCTGGGCTTCTCTAAGATCTTGACTGTTGACACTACTTCCTATAGGTTATTGGATCTCTATATTGGGCTCTTTTGATGGTAATAATTACCATCCTTATAGGGCTTAATAGGTCTTTTGAATTTTCAACCATTACTCTCACTTCATAGGATCAACTAGGGTTGAGTTAACATAGTTCATTAGATATATAGGCATAGAATAGAGGACATAACATAATATAAAGGACCCTACATAAGGATTCTAGCCTAAGCTCTTAATTGTATTAATAAAATATGATTAGGGCCTAGGCTTAGAATATATAAAAGATCCCTTGCATTAATTTAAATGACCTAGGATAGAGAAATATGATTGGGATCTTTGCTAAAATCTTAAATTAAGCTCAAAAAATAATAAAATGCTCTCTAAGTAAGGGTGCCACTTTATAATTCTACAAGATTTTTGGTCTATTGATCTTGGTAGTAGGGTATTGTTTGAGCCATTTTGTGTGAGGGAATTATTTTGGACTTTTTATTGGGGACTGGGATTTGTAAAATACCCACAAAAAAAGCTTGAAGACATAATTTTTATCAAATAAAATGTCTGAAACACAAACTATTAATCATGTACATTTTTGTCAAAGAAAATGTTTGAGACACAAAGCCCACAATTTATTTTGTCATAGAAAATGTCTGAGACATAACTTCCAAAGGAATTGGTCTGGGGCAAAAGGTCTAAAATAATTAGTCCAAGACAAAAGTCTTGAAGGATAGGCTCATAGCAAAAAGTTCCCATGATATAAAGTCTAAAAGGTTTACTTCATTAGAAAAAATGTTAGAAACAAATATGCTAAAGACCCAATTATGTCAGACAAAATGTTTGAAATAATTATGTTGAGGCAAAAATCCTACAATAACAAGTTTGATAGAATAAGTTAGAAATAAGTAAGTCTGGAATGACAAATTGTATAAGTCCTGAAATAGATACTAGACAAAATAATCGATATAATAAGTCCAAAACAATTATATAGATATTCTATGAAAACATAACATTATTTCCATCTTGCCAATGTATGAAAGGTTTTTTAACAATTTTGGGAATATTAGGGTACTATTCCTAATTTAGTTAAAGTTATAGATTGATAATTAGTAAATAATATGTAGTACATAAGATACTAATTTGTAAAATTTATTTGTAATTAGAGATTTTTTAAAAATAATAATAAGAGGGAGAAAATAAGACAGCTTAAACTCTGTTGATCCAACTAAGATAAGGTCTGATATTCACTATGAAAGCTTCGAACACTATCAAAAATATGATTTTGACTTTCATTTTCTAATTGGATAGGAGCATCGAAGGTAGACAAGAATGGAACTGGTGTTATAGTCCTTGTTTGGCACTATTGTCTTAAGGATCTGAGCTTTCTAGGTTTTACTTGATAGGTCTATGTGACCCTATAAATGAATTTACAAAGCCTCTCTATTAGCAGTGCTCCCTGTAGAGCTGATTTTATTCATTCTTATGCCTTCAATGTACTTGAATAGAACTTTGGAAAATAGGGAAACAGGGTTAGTGTGTGTAAGATGCATTGGACGTGTTTCACACCCCGTGTGTTGGGCACATTGCCTATATACCCCGTGTTTCAAGACATATGTAGTTCTCTATTGAAAGTGCTTATGTAATTGTGATATGAGAATGCAATAAATGATAAACTATATGTGCTTTAGGTGGCTAAGGTCTGGTGCAGATATTTGGATGTACTTAGGACTATACTGGTTATATGCAGAGAATAGGAAAGATTATCTGAGTGGTTTCACTTACATTCTTATTTGCTTGATAATATTTTCCAACCCTTTCTAAATGATATTTAAATGGGATTTTATAGGGATCTATTGGTCATGGTTTAAATGTAATCATATTAGGCTGACATAATGACAAAGAGGATTTGGAGGAAAATGGTCATTTTGCCTCAAAAAGTGATTGGCTAGGAGCACTAGAAAGGGGAAACCCTAGGTTCCGGCACTGGATTCCAAACTAGGTGCTATTGTCTTGGAATTTTAGGACCTAGGGGGATAGAAAGAGCATGGAAAATGGGTCCCAACTAAGCTAAATTAAGATCTTGAAAGTCTATGGGTGAGGAATTAGCGAAAAGGTGTCTATAAGGGTCATAAGAGAAAGCAGAGGTACATATGGGTTGGGTGTCATTATCCATGCTTAGGTCACCAATTTTTGAATTTTATATTACTACATTTACCTATACTTTATTCTAGTGATGCAACAAAGTGAAATACTATGATAAAGGAAAATAAAAAGTGTATCCGAACTTAACTGCAAGGGAAAACAACATAAAGTTATTTGATGTTGGTTGTTCATAGAGAGAGAATGCTACAATGCAAGTAAAGATAAAGAGTAGATCAGTTCTTACTAGATACATATATCTAAAATAAGAGATAGAGGAAGAGAAAGGAATGTATACACCTCATTACGTATATGAACCAATACAAAACCTATTGTGTTGCTGGGTGATGCTGAGTAATGCTAGATGTGTGCTAAACTAAGAGTAATATCACAAATAGAACTAAGTGCCAAATGAATTCAAAGGCTATCTCTTTGGCTCCATCATCTCCCACTAAGTGAAGCTAGGTGGTCATGTGTGTGTTGATTGATGTTTGGACTATGTGTCCAATCCCTCTGAATAGGTGGCTCAAGAATACAAAGGCTAGCTAGTCCTTTGGCTCCATTGTTATGCCATAAAATGAAGCTATAAACTGATACTAGTATGAAATATATGTCATATGAGATGGATCTCAAAGCCCATGAATGTAATGTGGTCTGACAATGTTGGAATGGGTAGTTGAATGTATGTTGAAAACTAGGCCACTCATGGCCACTTCAAAATTGGTGTACTAGGCTTATATGAAAGCCACTCAAGAACTCATAAACTTGGGAACTCGTGAGGTTAGGATTGTTTGAAATCCAAATAAAAATTATACCAATCACTTATATATGTTTTAAGGTATGTAACTATTGAGAATACTTGGGTAATACTAAACTCAAAAAGAAATAAAATAAGTATGCCACACACATTTCCCCCAATCACTAGTGTCGAACACATGGAATCTAATCTATAAGTTGTACCAACTACTTTATCTAAAATTAGAAGTGAGATCCATCATTCCATGCATGATTCCCCCTATATATTAATTCTCTATGAAAAATTGTACTAAAACTACTGGATCTAGTCTAAACTATAACTGATAAAATTGTAACTGAACTTATCTTTCTATCTGTTTGTGGAAAATCTATTTTTTCTATTATTTAGATAGGAGTGATGGAAATGGATAGTAACATGACCAGCACTATTTTCTAAGTTGGGAACTATTGTCTAAGGCCAAATTTGGTAATTTTTCTAGATTCTTGACAATTTTCCTAGTCTATTCTAACTATTTTGATGTCTGGTTGTTGTTCTGAGTGTTTTGAAATTGGAATTTTTTGGTTGGTAAGAATTTTAATCTCTTTGAAAAAACCCATTTTTATTTCCCCCTATTTTGAGGGTAGGAATGGAGATCCTATAGTGACTTCCCTCATAATAAATATCCCTAAAATGACTTCCCTCAGAAGAAAGAGCCCTATATGTGTGTTATGATACAAAACATATGATATAGTAATGATCATTGACAAGATATCTCAAAATATAACATGGTTTGTATTGAGAGATTATTAGATTAATAGGGGTATGTCTAGATAGATGTAATAATGTAATAGCATGTGCAATGTAATAAAATTGAGCTAAAATGAAAAATTATGGTTAGTTTTTACTTATTAGCTAGAGGGATGGAGGATGATGTCCATCATAGAATCCAAGAAAACAAGATAAATGCATGATGTGGATCATGGCATTGCAAAAAATGAGAAGTAAACAAGCAACAAGCACACAAGGCAAGAAGCAAGAAGAATACAAGGGTGGTCAAGGGGCCAAGAAAACAAGGGACATGGGCACATGTCACTCAAAATTCAAAGAAATCATACAAGGTATGTTTAAATTCCACATACACATATCATTGAAACAAGAATGGTTGGCATGAGATACAAAATAAAATAAAGGAGTATAGACAAAGGACATTGGTAAATGTCCTAAGGCACACACATTAATAGAAGCAAAGGATGTTGGAAAATGTCCTAACGTATATATAGGGGACAAATAGGAACTAAGAAGTGAAATCACATCAAGATAATGCTAAGTAAGAAAGGAAAGCATGTGAAAAACTGGAATTACAAATGCATCTAACTAATCATAACAAGAAGTGAATGTATACATAAACATGTGTAGTAAAAGACTAGGTAAATGATAGTAAATATACAAGTATTATATACTAATGAGTTTCAATAGAGTAATCTATGTATGCTATTGAATAATGTACATTGACAAGATAACTAGAGTGTGTGGTGTAGGAATGACATAAGCTGGATGGTGTAGTCATGTAGAAGATGCCCCTAGTTGGTATGTATATCGATGTGTGTTTTAAATGTAGAATAAGGATGCCCCCTTAATGGGTAAAGTGAATCAATCAAGAAGCTATATGTCACTTCACACACTCAAAGAGGATCAAGTGAGTCATGGTATTGTAGATAAATAGAAAAATAATAACATAGAACAACAAATGTAAGTCTAGTAGGATAGTAGAAATGTAAATCATGAATAATGCATACAATCAAAATACTTTTAGTATTTTGATATATTTTAATGTTTATATGTGTGTGTGTGTGTGTGTGTGTGTGTGTGTGTGTGTGTGTGTGTGTGTGTGTGTGTGTGTGTGTGTGTTATGAAATATGTATAATCAATCATAAATGAGACTATGTACAAGAAATTGAAGAGAAGCTATGTACAAGTAAGCTGAGAAGGAATGATAGTAATCGATGAATCTCATGGGAGACTCCATATCATGGTGTCCTATATCAAAAAAAATGAATCATGTGTGATTTTGAAGAATGAGGGAATGGATATGAATATGACTATGAATATTTGGATTCATTGTAGGTATCTTGGAATCATAATAACCTGTATTGTTCCACTCATCATTATCATCTTGATTTTGATCCAATTGAATGTTGGTGTTGACTCTTGTTGTATCTAGATATTTTCCTTTGATGAATTATTTTTTTGAATGATTTTCCTTAGGATTTTCAATAAATCCAAAACCTTGGTGACATACATTATAAAATGATATAATAGGAGTAGTGATGCCTTGATCCTGCTTGCCCAACCTTTGACCTTTATTATCAAACTATTATAAATATTATTGATCGAGCACATACTAGTTTGAAAGTTGAGCCTTATTTTAAAGAGGTATATTTTCATATTTTTTATTCTTTTCCTATTCTTGTGGTACTATTTATTTTTTGGATTTTGATTTTTGATCCTTTTATTGTTCTGAGTTATGCTTTGGTAACAATTTTTGTACTATTTTTGAATTTGACCCTTTGTGAATGTGTTCTTATGTCACTATGGATTTCTTAAATTATTTACTTTATATAGGTTCCTCATTATCAATTATTAACTTTATATGTTATTTTAATTCCAAACATGAATTTATGTGATGCCCATGCATTCTATGATATGCACAATAATATCTAGATTTTCTCACTAGATCTAGAGGAGGTAGTTTGACTGAGTTAGATTTAATCATTTCCTATAGTACCTCACTTGAAATATTATTTGATCTTTTAATGATTTTTTAATCACTATTTATAAAGTTACTTTTTGTGATTTCTTTAATTTATATGTAACATTGCTTGCAACCAATTGACTAGGTGAAGGTGTATATACATGATTAGCCTAGGGTGTCGTTGAGGCTTCTATATTATAATCTGATTTTCCAATGTTGTGATAATTTCATGTAATATCTTATTTTTAATTTGTAAATATTAAATTAACTTGATCATACTGGTGATTTTATCCCTTAGAGTCTCGTAAGTGCAAACCCTAGTTGTTTTAGATTGAACATGTAAACACATATGTCAAAGAGGTTTTGAAGAAGCTATAGGTTGGATATATGCATTAGGAATAATAGTATGGATGGCCTCACATTTTTAAGGGGTGATATCATGGACCTATATAGATTTAAATTATCTATCACCCTCTTGGGGGAGAAGAGGAAAAGGAAACTATTTCCTATGCATAAGATATGACATTGAAACTTGACAGGTAGTTGTTAGCTTATGCAATGGATCCTCTAGATAGAAACCATCTATGTGGGATAAAATTCATGTAATTAGAGTTATAAGTTGTATATAAATATGTTTATAAATATCATTGCTCATGAGATATATAAATCAAGGGAGAGAGAGCATGAATTTGTACCTGAATGCATAAGAAAATTTGGTATGTGTTATGATATATCTAATATGTTTCTCAAAATATAGTTGGAAATTATGTTGCATGAGAGAGAGAGAGAGAGAGAGAGAGAGAGAGAGAGAGAGAGAGAGAATGCAAAATAAATAATGGCATCTTGTGTAATTTTATAAATAAATTTTGAAATATCATCTCTTATTATGAAAATTAAGCATGAGAGGGTAAAAATAAAGCTTTACATTAACATATGGTAAACTTCATCATTCATGTACATGATAGGACCAATGATGGTCTCCTTATTTTTTGTATGAAATATACGAAAACTTTGTAGATAATTGAGATCCATTTTTGAAATTTGATTCTAGAATGTAAAGTGATATCTCAAAGCAGTAGGACCTAGTGTATGCAACTAGGGTTTGAAACATGATTTATTTAGAAAATACTACGAAAATTTTGAAATTTAAATTAAATTTTTGAGTGGAAAAATAAATTAAAAATTTATAAAATTATTGGAAAAATCTTGATTGAATAGGACCTAGTATGTGCAACTAGGGTTTGGAGAAAAATTAATTTTTGAAAATTAGTATTTAAATTTGAAGTGGATTATATTATTTAAATATGCTTTTAAAAAGTCAAAAAATTATTGGAAAATTACTAGAAAATTATTGGGACCTATTATAAGCAGCTAGGGTTTAAAAGAAAATTATTTTAGAATTACTACAAAATTTTAAAATTTAATGCTAATTTTTGATTTGAATATGAAGGTAAAAAATGATAAAAATATGTGAAAAAATAGTAAGAAAATTATCTTAGGTGTTCTAATATTTTTTTTCCCAAACGAAGTAAGTCAGGTTCACTAAATATTTTAACAATTTTGGGAATATTAGTGTATTATTCCTAATTTAGTTAAAGGTTCTAGATTGATAATCAATAAATAATATGTAGTAATTAAGATAATGATTTGTGAAATTTATTTGTAATTAGAGCTTTTCTAAAAATAGTAATAAGAGGGAGAAAATAAGACTTAGCTTAAACTATGTTGATCAGACTGAGACAAGGTCTAATATTCACTATGCAAGCCTAGGACACTATCACAAATATGATTCTAACTTATTTTTTTATTGGATAGGAGCACTAAAGGTTGATAGGAGTGACACCGGAGCTATGGTCCTTGTCTAGTGTTGTTATCTTGAGGATCTGATTTTTCTTGCTTTCGTTCAGTAAGTCTATATGACCCTGCATGTGAGTTTGTGAATCCTCACAATCAATAGTGTTCCCTATAGAGATGATATTTTTCATTTATATGTCTTCAATGTACTTAAATAAAAAAAATTCAAATAGGTAAAAGGGGTTATTTTGTGTAAGATGCACTAGACTTGCTTCACACCTCATGTATGGGCACACTACCTACATACTAATACTTTGAAGAGGGATTAAGCCATATGTAGTTCTCTGTTTGAAAGTGTTTGGTGAAATTATGATATGAGAAGGAAATAAATGCTAAACAAGATGTACTTGAGGTGGCTAGGGACTGGTGCAAATATTTAGATGTGTTTAGGACTATATTGGATGGTTGTATGTAGATAATAGGGAAGATTACCTGAGTGGTTTCACTTGCGTTCTTGCTTTCTTGATAATATTTACCAACCCTTGCCAAATTATCTTTGAATGGGATTTTATAGGGATCTATTGGTTATGGGTTAAATACAATTGTGATAGATAGAATAATGATAAAGAGGATTCATGGGAAAATGGTCAGTTTGGCTCAAAAGGTGATTGGATAACATCACTAGAAAGGGGGCACCCTAGGTTCTAGTGTTTTAATCTAACCTACGTGTTATTGTCTTAGAGGTTCAAGACCTTGGGGGGATGGAAAAAGCATGGGAAATGGGTCTCAAATAAGTTAAAATGAGGTCTTGAAAGCCTATGGGTGATTGGGAATCAGTGAAAGGGTGTCTAGAAGGGTCATGAGAGTAAGCAAGAGGGACCTATGTGTTTGGTGTCATTAACCATTCTCAAGTTACCATATTTTGAATTGTATATGACCACAAAAGGCCAATAGTCAGTCTTTTCTCAACATTTTGAAAAAAAAACATATATAAGAGGAGCTCAAAGTCAAGACTATAATCTAAAAAAAGGTGGGTCCCTATTTCTTATGGAAAGAAGGGGGATGTCAGGTATAACAAATGATGACTTACAGAGGGAATACTCCTAAGTATACAAGAACCAAAACTCTAATTTACAATATTAATTCAATCATGAAGTGTATCATAAAAGAATAATTAAATCAAAAGCATAGAAGAGATTCCTAAGTTTGTTCACACAACATACTTTCCTTCCAATTTCTTGGATCTATGTTTGTCAAAAGGTGTAATTCATTTATCCCTTATTGTGGTGAGTTTTTTAAAGGCTTGATGAAACTGTAGGTTTTGTTCCAATGTCTATTAAAGCTAAAAAACAAGGGAAGCTCAAGCATTGCTCTACTACCAGCTAGGTATCCATAGCCCTAATAGAGATACCTTGGGCTCCTTCTCTTCTCATTCCATTTTTTAACTTTTGATCATGATGTGTGGTACATTGACCTTATTTCATCATGCAAGCCTTTTGATTTTCTTTAGATTTTTTTTTTTAACTTTTTTGAACTCATTGTTTCTTTCTTTCTTGTTTTGTTTTTTATTTTATTCTTGAATGGAAAATAAAAACATTAGAAATCCATTAAGCTAGTATAATTATAAAATAAACCATCACTAGAACATCCCTGCTAGCCACATTTATACCCAAAATTGTCATTTCCAATAAGTATTTAATGTGATAAGTGCATTTGATCCAATAAAATAGAAAAATTTATAAATTTGTATGGAATAATTTAAGATAAAATTCTATATACCTGGTAAAAGTATTCAATTGTGATACCATCTAGAATAATCCATGATTACCTATCTTCATAATGAAGATTCAAGACCCAAAAATACACCTAGTTTTGTGATCTAGTCCCAAATTTCCTATTCTCTTTTTACTTTTCCCCCTATCTACAAGTCTTAAGCTTAGTTATTTTGGATTTTAACATTGGTTATAGTCAGAGCAAACAAAATTTTGATTGTCAGATAATGAAAAAAAATAACTATCCTACAAAAGTGGGAAACCTAATCTAAGAAAGCAAGAATCTAATCTAAGCAAGAAAACTACTAAAAGCATGAAAGATTAATCTAGAAAGTAGGAAACTATTCTATGAAAACAATAAAATATCTTAAGAAAGCAATATAATTTAGTCTATAAATCAAAATACTAAATGTAGGAAAGGTTAATCTCGAAACTAGGAAATCTAATCTAATCATACAACTACATTTATCTACTTGCTCGATTTGGGGTTCATTTAGATAGTACAACAATGAAGTAGTTTTTCAAAAATTTCCCATTGACTAGATAGTTAAGTTCAATGCCCTACAAGTCCTTTAGATAAAATTCATTATTTCCCATGATATTTGAAATCTAATATGGTCTAATCCATAATGGGGAAAACTTATCATCATATCCTTTCTTCTCATGGGCTTTATCCCAAAGTAGCACTAGTTCTGAAATATTAAATGCTTTGACCTTTGCTCATTTATCAAACCACCTCTTGACCACATCCTAATGTTTGTTGAATATCTATAAGGCATCATTCCTTGAATCTTCCATTTCTACTATGTCTAATAGTCTTGATTTTGATTTATTTCTTAGTTCCATGTACTCCTACATAAACTAATAAGTGGGTATCATCAACATGATAGGGAATACTAGCTCAGGTCCATATGTGAAGCTTTAAGGGCTTGCTTATGTTTAGTTTAGTCTACCCATAGAGCATACTTCAATAAATTATGCCAGTCCTGGGGCTTGTTCTTAGATGATTTATTAATGGCATAGATTAGATTATTATTCATTGATTCTACCAATATATTTCCTTAAGGGTAATAGTTAGATGCTAACCTGATAATAATTTGGTTGTCATGTGCCCACTCAGTATATTTTGTTGATATAAAAGTTGGTCCATTATCACAAACCAAAGAAATGTGTGTGTCAAATCTAGTTGTTATGTGTTCCTCTAAGAAGTGAATCACATCTTGTGCTCTATAGTTATTTATGGCTATGGATTCATTGCATCTAGTATAATAGTTTATGGGAAGTAAGCACAAGCCTGCTAGGGAATTTGGGTTGATGACATGAATGAAGTCTAAACCCCACTAGGAAAATGACCTTCCTTCAATAATTGGTTGTAAAGGAATTACTACATGTAATTCTCTCTTGGCTAGAGCTTAGCATTCATGGCATGTTCTGATGTGAGTATGAGCATATTTGAAAACTAGTGGCCAATAATAGCCCATTCTTAAGATCTTATGGGTTGTGGAATTTCAAAAAGGAGGACCATTATCTATATTTAGATGCAAGATCTCTAATATTTCTTTAGCTTCATCCATGGATACACACCTAAGATAAATACCTTCATAATTTTTTTTGTAAAGGACTCCCTTCTTGATCATGTAGTCAACAAATTTGACCCTACAAGTTCTCTTTCTCTCTCTAATGAGCTCAAGGGAATGAGATCCTATAAGTAAATATTGTATCATTTCAGTATGCCTTTCTACTTTAGACACTTGAACTTCACATAACTCTTCAATGGTGATACATGTATATGGCTCAGTCATAAGTTGATCAATGCCTTCACCTCAAACAATATTTTCTATCTTGATCTTTATGTTGAATTCTTCTAGTTTGGCCATCCATTTGCCTCAACATTGGCCTAGCTCATTCTATGATAGGGTGAGCTTGACCATAGGATCAGGTATAATGGTGATGGTTTTATTCCTTAAGATGTAATGTCATAACTTCTTTACTACTTTGAAAAGGGTAAAAATCTATTTGTTGATCATAGAATATCTAAGCTCTGCATCCTTTAGATTTGTGCTCATAAACACAATCAGATGCTTGGTCTCTTCTATAACTAGTGTATGCTCTGAAGTGAATGAATACAAGTAGAAATATTTCATAAAATATACACTTATTTATAATAAAACCTATGATATTTTATCTTTAATATCCTGGAAGGAATTTTGGGCTCCAACTTTCCATTCTATTTTGGCATTCTACTTGATTATAGTGTTCAGAGGTCTAACAATTTCTACAAATCCTGAGATGAACTTCCTTATGAAGTTACTCTTTCTAAAGAATGATTTTCTCTCCTTACTATTCGGTGATGTAATTCTTGAAATTCCTTGAATTATGTCTAGATCAATGATGATCCCATCTTTGGTGATGATGTTCCCCAAGAGTTTGCCTTCAGTAACTCCAAATATACTTTTTATTTGGGTTTAATTAAATACCAAACCTTTTGCATCTCTTTAATATGGACTATAAATGTCTTATGTGATCCTTTCTATTTTTTGGAAATACCATAAGATCATCCATGTATATGATTATGCACTTACCTTTTAGTTCTTTGAATGTGTGATACATATCACATTTAAAGGTTGCTCTCACATTTATTAGGCCAGATGGCATCCTTTTATATGTGTAATTTTCCTATTTTTTGATAAACATTATCTTCATTTTATCCTTAGATTGCACCAATTCCTGATTATAGCCTAAAAATCCATCTAAGAAGGACATCACTTCTATTTGTATCACCTCATCTAGAGAAGGTAGGGGATAATTGTCATATTTTAAAACCTTATTCAAGTTCTTAAAATCCACACATAGTATTATCTTACCATTCTTCTTTATTACAGGGTCCAAATTTTCCACCTAGGTAGAATGTCTTATGAGGAAGATGATTTTTGTGCTCAATAGTTTCTCCACTTCTCTCTAGATGAGAGGATCTATGATAGGATTGACTAGTCTCTACCTTTGTCTGGATGGCTTATGATTTGGCTTCAAGGTAATCTTATGAGTAATGACATGTAGGTCATATACTTTCACATCTTAGTATATCTAAGCAATAATGTCCCTATACTAAGGGATTAGATCTTTCACTCACTATCTCTCTTCTAAGGTGTAGTTGAGATCAATATTAACATAGTGTGGGTTGTTCTCATTTCTTAGATTTTATATTTTGAAATTTGATTCATTGACCTTGGGATACCTGATTGGGGGTCTATATCAAATGACCTCTCCAAAGATACCAACCCAGTGGGGATGCATTTTTTTGATTTGAAGAATACCTTCCTTGTATGATTCCTCTTGATAGAGGTGATAAAAATCATTGTTATCTATGATTTGGGACTCAAACTCTTTTGAATTTGTTAGAAACTGAATAATTTGTTGGTCATCATCAAAGACCTAAAAGTTTTATACATTATGAGGAATAGAGGGACAAGGCACTAATTTAATGGAGAACCTCTTTAACTTAGATTCTTGGAGGGGTTCTAGATTAGCAACAATAATAGATAGTAAATCAAAAACTTGATTATGATCTCTAGGAAGGGATACTATGTTGAAAGCTTCAAAGATTTTGATTAGGTCCCATGATTGATGCTTGTATATTCTCATAAAATATATCTTGTACTACTATTTATTTCTAACCTGGTTAACTACCAGCTCTAAGTCACCAAATACTAGTAATTACTTTACGTTGTCTTTAAGTGCAAATTATAATATGAAAATTAAAGCCTCATATTCAAATCTATTGTTCATGTATGGAAATTACAATCTATATACTATCAAGAACATTTCACCTTATGGATCAATTAGATTTATTTCCATGCCTAATCTTTGCTTAGATCTAGATCCATTAAGTGTAAAGTCTACAACTATTTCAAAGCTTCAAGTTCTAGCTTTTGTAGTTGATTATCATAGTAAAACTATAGATACTAAGGCTAGGAGATTCATACTTTACCTCTTCATTATTGACATTATATCCTATATTGGGATATTTTATTATTATCTCTCTATCAATTCTAATTTGATTTTCAATTCCCCTCCATGGTAACCATATATGAGAGAAGTCTGTAAAGACATATCCGTTGAATGTTTTACATCAATCCTTGCTCATCAATAGTCTATAGCCTTAATGTATGTCTTCCACAAGAATATCATAAGTCATCTGGAATCATGGTTTAGATTCTACTTATATGCATACATTGGTCAATTCTCCAACTATTCGTACTACTATTTTTTTCTAATTATGAAATCATTTTCTTTTAAGGGCTTAAAGTGAGACCAAGGTTTTGAAATATAAATGTGAGCATGATAGTTTTAGATGCACTAAAATCAACTGCATAATTATGAATATTCTTACCAAATGCCTTGATAGTCTACAGAAAGGGAGGAACTTTTGACTTATTCTTATAAATGATGTTGGCATTAGAAAATTTTACTTTGTTGATAAATGCTTTAGTTATTTCCATGGGAGATTTTCCAATAATCAACTTCTATAGAAACTCCTTTTAATTAGGGATCTAACCTAACTCATAAATATTTATGTTCACCTTGATTTTTTTCATATCCTCCACAATATTGTATCCTCCTTTACTTAATTCTTCCTTGCTCTATGGTTGATCATTCCCCTTTGGAGGGGGTCGATTATTGTCTACTTTAAGATTAAGATGAATTGCTATGATATTTGGAGGAGTCAATATTTTAAGTGGCTTCTTATTCTTTAGATTGTATGCACCTCTATAGAACTGCTAGAAAGCATGAACTTTGTCCATGTTGTGTTTCAGTTCACTTTCATCTTCTCTTGGGAAGGAAAACTCAAGAGTTTCAAATAACATGGCAGTGTTGCAAGAGCCAGGATCTAGATAATGCTCAAGTAGATTATGCATATGATCTTGTCAAACCACCTCCCTTTGAAATATTTTAAATGCTATGTGAGTTTTGAGCTAGAAGTATTATGAATTCTATACCAATTGGGAAGAGATGTTTCTAATATGTTTATCTCTAAGAGCTTATTAGACTTCTCCATATTCTTCATAGGCCTATTGAATGGTCAATTATATCTCTAAAATATAGCATTATAATTACTATTTGGGCCATTGGTGTTGCCCATCCTCCTTTGCATATTTAATAAATCATTGCTTAGCTTTTCAACCATCTTCTAAATAAAATCTAGTTTTTCTTTCATAGAGTTAGTGCCTTATATAATAACAACATGAGATGTAGTAGATTATTAATTTTGTTTGTAGTTATTGCTTATGTGTGATTTTTCAATAATCCATAGTTTATCTATGTTATTTGTATCATGGGAGGTAGGGTATATAGATGGTTCTGATTGAATGTAAGGACATTCTACCTTTCATGTAGATTTGGATTGAATGTGGAAAAGCCATTGTTGACATTAAGCACTCTAGGTGCTTGAGTATTGAGTTTATTTTCAATATTTATAGCCTCTTCATATGCTAATGTTAAATTATTGACGACAATTTATCTTCTTAGGAACATGATAGTAATTGGGTCCCAGGAGTTCTTCTACATGTCCAACGTTAATGGTTTGTCTGGTTTATATCTCAAGATCAACCAGTTGTACATATTTTGGATTCTTACATTGAAAGCATGGATGGGATCATTAGGTTCTCTCCTCATGCTGGTGAATTGTTGGTATACAAAACTAAGATTGTTGACCTATTCAAACTACACAAGAAAAGCTACTTGACATTCGGCCTAAGAAGAGATGGAATTTTTTTATTATATTTAAATACCAGTCATAAATAATATAAATTAAATTAAAATGGAATGATCTACATGCAACATCTTCATCAACCACATTTATTAGCCTTAATGCAGCTTTAAAACATCTAATATGTTCCTCTTTTGTCCTTTATTTTGAAGCAGTAGAGGATTGTGGGTACTTTTTAGGATTTTGAAGCAAATCATGCACATCTCCTAGGATGGTAATAGAAAATCCAACTAACTAAGGTGGTTGAACCATTGGGTAATCAATAGGTAAAGGATTCCTCACTAAAGGAGTCCTAGGAAGTGTATTGTTCTAAACTAGGGATGTTGACATAGTTCTAGGTATCCTATGATATGCCAAGGGTGAGACTAACAAGCCAACTTGAGAATTAGATCTTATAGCTCTCCTAAGTGACTCTAGTGAAACTCTACATAAAGAATAACTACTATTATTGGGGGTGTTATCCCTCCTTATAGAAATATTAAAATATTTGGTATGGGTTTTATGCACACCACAACATAATGAGGTAGCCTTTAACATTTTAGGATCTCAATAGAGATAACCTCCACTTAAAGGCATGAGTTGCATGTATGAAATTTTTGACAACCTAGTCATATAGTAGTTTGTAGGGCATGTAGGTTATTGACAAGGTTTTTTGTGCACAGGCATGGTCCCTAAAAGGTAGTGAATCTCTACATGAGTTGGATGAGCAGCTGGTTGTTAATCTAAAGTGGGTAGATCTCAAAACAAACTCAAAAAAAGAAGAGAAGGGTAAGACAAAAAATAAATCTCTATGGTTTTTAGGAACTACTTCCCATGGTTTCTTTTTATAAAAACTTGTGCTCTCAAAAATATTCTTGTTGTTAGTAGTTATTGCACACACATAGTTAGACACAACTAAGAAGCCTAAGGAGATAATAATGCAGGAAAATTCAAAAGCCTTAGGCAAAGGTTTTTTCTTTTAGGTTAACTATTGCACACTCTTATTCAGAAGATTATGGTTCAAGAAAATAAAGTATCTGAGGTAGCTTTGGCATACACCCAAAAAAATACATCAAAGAACGCACTAGTTCACATTCAAAATTATGAATCAAATAAAATGACTATCTTAACCAATATATTTTACCAATCTTTCAACAATTTTTCCACATCTACAACTCAGCACATCAATTAGTATAATTAATAATCCATTCTTAGCTATTGCACAATAAATATTATTGAAACATCCAAACAAATAAAGTAACAACTAATTGCATAGAAATTAGAAAGAAAAAACTGAAACACATTCACTGATAATCAAAATTGATGTTGCTCTTATATTCAAAATTCTATGACAAAAATCTAAGATTCCTTACAATTATTTATATATACTTAGGGGAAGGGGTCACCTCATCTTCCAAGTCCATGCAAGGTCATTACATGTAATAGTTAGAACATGTGTTCTAATGGTAGTCCAAAACAATCTAAAATTCCATTTACAGTTATCAATTAACCTTTGCAAGAGATATACAACATGTGCATGTGTATAAAGATAAAGGCTATTCTACAATTTTTGCTTGAACTGTACACAAACTGCAAATATATGTATCATTTTCTCAAAATTTTACATGCCTCATTTTATAGGTTGTGAGAACAACCTATTGATATTTTGGATTAGATGCCTTCAAATGAAACTTAGACATGCATCACTTTACCAATGCTTCTTAGAACTAGGGACACTATTATTAGCTATGACTAAGCTATATAAACTATGCATTGCATGTTTACCCATTGTAACTATAGCCTTTACTATATATTCACTTATATATTTTCTAACCATGCATGCTCATATTCCTGATTGAGTCTAGGATATTTGAAAAGTCCACTATAGACTCGCACCATCGATATTCTTATTCCTAAGTTAACACTAACCATCGATCTTCTTAGGCCCATTAATATTTTAAACCAAATGAATAATTTATGATCTTACATTTGGCATCTACACTACCATCAATGACATCCATGTGACCATAAGAATTTAATCCCATAATTTTTTAATTTTTGAGCCTAATTTTAAAGTTTGTACAAACGTCAAAGACATCCACACAACCATCAAATTGACTTAACTCCCTGTGAACTCAACACTTGTCATTTTGTAGTTCACTCTACTCTACAATCATAAATGAAAAGAAGACTTAGCGTATATATATATAAAACTTTAAACCAAGGTATCAAAAAATAAATTAGGACATAATTCAAATCCCAAGTTTTTATATGTATTGATAAATACAAATAAATCCTAAATCTAAGATAATTTTAAAAAAATTGCTCATATGTGCCACTTGGTAGATGCTTGGGGCTTCTCTAAGCTCTTGACTATTGAAATTGCTTCTTGTCATAGGGCATTGGATCTTTGTACTAGGCTCTCATGATGGTGACACTTGTCACCCTCATGGGGCTCAGTAGGTCTTTTGAATTTTCAACCATTGCTCTCATTTTATTAGATCAACTAGGCCCAAGTTAATGTGTTTTGTTGGATTTGTAGGCATAGAATAAATGACATAAGTTAATATAAAGGACTCTACATAAGGATTCTATGCTAAGGTACTAGTTGTATTAATAAAATATGATTAGGGTCTAGTCTTAGAATATATTAAAAAACCCATGTGTTAATTTAAATAACCTATTAGAGATAAATATGATTGAGACCTTGATTAGAGTCTTAAATTAAGCTCAAAAAATAATAAAAATGCTCTTTAATTAGGGATGCCACTTGGAAATTTTGTAAAATTTTTGGTCTATTGATTTTGGCAGTAGGATATTATTTTGGCCATTTTATGTAGCAGAATTATTTTAAGATTTTTATTTCAGGCTAATCTTTACAAAAGACCCACAACAAAAACCTAAAGACTTGATTTTATCAGACAAAATGTCCAAAAAACAACTTCCAAAGCATGTACATTTTCATCGAATTAAATATCCAAGACACAAAGCCTGTAGCTTCTTTTTGTTAGAAAAAATGTCTGAGACATAACTTATAAAGGAATTGGTCTGGGGAAAATTCACAAAAGAATTAGTCCAAGATAAAAGTCCCAAAGTTCAGGCTTGTAGGGTAAAGTACCCATGACAAAAAGTCTAAAGGGTCTACTTCATCATATAAAATGTCTGAAACAAATATGTTAAAGACCCAATTTTGTCAAACAAAATGTCTAAAATAATTATTCCTATGCAAAAAACCTGCAACAAAAAGTCTACTAAAAAAATTCTAAAATAAATAAGTCTGAAACAACAAATTTATTAAGTCCCAAAAGAGAGACTAGATAAAATACATGTTATAATAAGTCTGAAACAATTATAAGGATAGTCTATGAAAACACAACACCAATGCCATCTAGCCAAAGTATGAAAGTCTAATAGTTAGTCTTTTCCAAAAAACACATAGAAGAGGGGCTCAAAGTCAAGACTATAATCCAAAAAAAGGTGGGTCCTCATTTCCTACAGAAAGAAGGGGGATGTTGGGTACAACAAATAGACCATTGGTATCCCATATGGAGTTTGAAAAACATAAGAAGTATTCAAGCAATGAAGAGGAATTGGACATGTCCTTGGGGCATCATGAAGTGTTGAATGAAGTGATCAAGGGCATGTTTTGGAAAAAATTTATCCACAATTATTAAGTATGAAACACACCCAAATTATAATGGGGGAATGTTTGTGAAACATGTCCTCCACATTGGCACTTACACCAATTCTCATATTCAGATTGTAGTGAGGGCACGTTTTGGAAACATGTTCTCCACAATTACACATTTTCAAGTTGGCCAAATTCATAGTTGTATGATTTAGATACACATTTGTGGTAGAATTCTATACATTGGTGCCATTGTTGTACATAGTTTCAACATGATACATATCTAAGGTGCTTATGCTATGAAATTTATACTTAATATTTTAAAATCAAATCAAATTCATATTTTAATAGCTTTCAAGAACTATCATCATTCACTAGGTTAGACTTTTATAGACTGTATTGAGCCAATCTACTGTAATAATTTGTTCACTTTCTAGTATGGTGGTGATTAAATCATTTAGTCTACCTAAGCTTATAGGTTGGACATGATTACATCATCCAACCTCACTATATTTATGGTTTCATTTGAATTGGTTTACACATGTTGATAAAATTATAAGTATGTTTGTATTGCATGGTTGAGATAATCTTACTACTAGGTGGCAAATTATATTTTATCTAAGGTTTGGGGCATGTGTCCCTTGATATCTATCTATTTATTTAAATATATGCACTTTCTATATTTTTTATATGTCTTAATCACAACATTAATGATTCATAATGATATACATTTTTAAATCAAATTGCCAAAAGGCAAGCCAATTACATTGATACATAAGTATACTCCTAAACCTTGCTCTCTTTTAATTTCAATCATTTTAATGGTTTTCAATTTTAACTTATATCCATTGTTTATATACTACTACTTACTCTTGGTTGCATTTCGGTAACCACCAAAGCACTCAAGTTAGACTCGATCAAATGTAAAGTGGGTTATACACACCTTGGTATGCATTCATTTCCATTTAAAATAACAAGTTCATTATCTTTAACCTTAATTTTGGATGTGGATCCTTTTGGGTCAATAGGGTTAAGAATATAAAAAGTATATGGCATAAGGGTGAATATCATATCTACAATAGGATAATTAAATGCTAAAATCAAATATACCATATACTAAATTTATTAAATTGAGATAAAGTATTAATGAAAAGTAAAACTATGGTAGATAAACAAAATGTCATAAAATAAGGTACTTAACTGGTTTTGATGATAATATAGATTTGTGTCTAAGAAAGGATAAAATAAGGTAGGTAGATAGTTTTAAAATAATTATCATATTCCAAATCTGTTGCTTCTAGTTTTGTCTGCAGTAATCTCAACATTCGATGGTTACATGGATGTTATTTTCTGGGTTTGACACTAATATCTTGTATAAAATATTTGGTGAAATAGGATATGACCAATTAGATTATTATTGGTTCATCAACACCTTAATTCTACTATATTTAGATCTGGGTCATAGATTATCAATTCTTGTCAAATGGCAAAACCCTAGCTTTCCATCGCTAATATGATTTTGGGGTAAAGTGGGTTATTAGGCACATCATGTTAAGCTGACCTAAATGACCCCACTTTTAAACGACACTATCTAGATAGATAATACTATAGAAGAGGGCATCAGAATCATGTAGTTATCTTATACATGTTGGCTTGTGTGTAAATCATGTAATGTGTGTAAATTAAGTACAATATTAACCTCACTTGTAATTTAGAAAATAAGACCTTTTGACTTATCCTTTATTACTTCTAACCTATATATATCTTTTACCTATAACTATTATGTAAATATGGAATATTTGATAATTGAATGCTTCATAGAGTGCTTATTTATAAGTTCCTTGGTCTTTTTGATCTTTTTTAGTTGAGGAATGAATTAGGGTTGATATTGTATTTATACTAATACCATCGAGAGATAATTTTCATAAAAGAACTTAGAGAGACCATTGAATATATATCATTTTAAAATTAGATGTTTTTAGGGCACTAGACACTTATATCAGGTTAGGACAGTAATATCAACACTACTGTCTAACCTAGACATTAGTGTCTAGGGATTAGAAAAATATGTACAGGCTCAGAACTTATATAGGTGTAGGATAAGTACATTTTAAGTATTCTTGGAAAGGTAGAATATCCATATCATCAATATAAGAATATTTAGATTAAGATATAGGCTAAGGGGCAGAAGATAGATTAGATTTGAGGCTTTAAAAGGTAAGGAGAATGTATAAGTAATAGGAATAATAATGGTCTATGTTTTTCAAGTGTTTAAGAATGAATTGCTACAAAATCACAAAATAACATCTACATTTTCCCCGTTTTAATCTAGTAATGAAATTTCTCATTTAAAGGAAATAATTAAATGCATGGGTCTATATAAAACCTTGTCTTTACTTGAGTTGAATTTGAGTGGTTTAATGGTGAATGACATACAACCAAGAGTACATTACTATTTAAAATTAGTGCATATAATTTGGATAAAAAGTACTTGGAAAAGATTGAAATTTGAAAGATCAATGTTTAGTATCACACATATGTGTCGATGTAACTTCCTTGCCTATTGGCAAGTTATTGTACAAAATATGTGTCATTGTAAGTCTCTAAAATTGAGATTATGATATATATGGATAAATATTTAAAGTGAATATATCCAAGGATATATATATATATATATAGAGAGAGAGAGAGAGAGAGAGAGAGATTGGAAGGCACATGCCCCCAACTTTGGAGCGAAAGTCAGTTGCCACCTAGTAGTTGAGATTAACTCAACATGCAACCCAATGATAATTATAACCTAGTGAGATTTAATGATATAATTAGATCCAACCTAATATATTGGCAAGGTTGAATAATTTGATCACCTCAACCATACCAAAAGGTGAACCAACTACTGTATTAGATTGGTTTGATAAAGTTTGTAAATCTTTATGGGGTATCAGTATGTGATAGTGTAATAGTCTATAGAAGGGATTCAAATAATGAAACTAATTTTTGTTTTGTAATATTATGTTCATGTTTCATAACATATTCACCTTAGATATGTTTGATGTTGAAACTCTATATAAGAATGGTACAAATGTATAGAAATTTATCATAACTATGAATCTGAATTATATAATTGTGTGTTTTGGTCAATTTAAATAAGTTTCATTGTGAAGGACATTATTCCAAAGCATGCCCCCACTGTATATAGATAAATATAAAAATGAATAAAAGTACCAATGTGGAGGACATGTTTCCAAAACATGCCCTCACTATAATCTGGGTATGTTGAATATTGAATAGGTGTGAGGAAGATTCTTCCAAAGCATACCCCCACTGAATCTGAGAACTTTGAAAATGTGGAAGGGATGTCACTAAAACATGACCCTAATGATATTATCCTCCTTTGAGGTGAAAAAAAATGGTACTTGGTAGTTACCTCACCTCAAAGGAAGAAGATAACTATATAGTTGTATATTATGTGACTAAAGCATGTACCATAAAGAAAAATGTGCATAGGTAAATGTACAATTGAATTGCCTAGAACCAATGTGATTTCATGTAGGCATAATATGCATGATAAATATCCTATCAACCCATATATAGTAATAACACAATCTCAACAATAAAATAAGCATACACACATAAGAGCACTCACAAGCAAGTCAATAAACAAAGGTCTTATGAGACCACAAAAAAAGGGGCTTGTTCAAATGGTACAAAATCGAGTGGAACTTAATTATTCAAAGATCCACAAAGCAAAGAATGATATATTAAAATGTCCATATAATAAGCATTCAAATATTAAAATTTTCAAGAAGGCAAACATAGCCATAGGGGCTACATAAAATGAAACATATTCAAATGCTTGAACAAACAAGAAAATAGTAAGGTAAAACACACAAGGAAGTATACAAAGGAAAATAATAAACAACAAATATAAAAATATCATATCAACTCATGGATCAAATGTGTTATAAAAAAAAATCAAGTTCATAACATATCAAGTACCATATACAAGATATAAGCATGGATAAGTCATGTGTATGTACATAAGATCCCAATCATGATAATGTGATGTGACCATAAAGTGATATAACCTGTAAGTATCAAAATCATAGAATTTGGATGCCCCAAACATCTTGGCAAGATGAGTTGAGGGAAATCCAAATACCCATAAGTACATGGAATCTTGTATCCATGTATGCCTAAAGATGTGTATGTAGGAGTAAATGATATGATAGACCTCAATATGAAACTAGCACATATATGCCAAGGAAAAAATATATTATGTAGGTGCCAAAAATGTTATTAAATTCTTTCATATTTTTTTTTAATTATTTTTGAAGATACAAGATCATCCTATTACTTCATCTAAAATATGACCATAGGTATCTACCCACTCATAACTATTGAGTTATGGAGCTAAAAGCTTCACCAGATGAGCAAGTGCAAGGTTACTATAGTTACACAGTCGCTAGCATCGATCAGAAGTCAACCAGAGGCTACCAATGTCAATTATGGATCGGCTGATGCCAGTCATATGTAGGCAGATAGGGACTGACATCGGTCACCTGTGCATTCCAGAAGTCGATTTTCATGGGATGGACAGATTGTTTGCATGATAAGTTTAACTATTAGTATTGAGTCCATGTTTCTATTTTTGGCAGGATAGATTTGAACCTTTGATTAACAGGTGTATCTAACAGTGGAGCATAGATCATGAATCCTAGTATTATATAATAGGGTTAAATCTTCATAGCTTGTTAGACAAGACAAGACAATACATTGCCTCATCAAAACTTTCTAGTTCTCCACTATTAGTGAGCAATAAGTAGTATAATAAAGGGGAATATCAAATTAGAGGTTTACTTACCCTTTTTGACCTCCTTATGGGCATTTAAGACTCATTCATAGCTTGTTGTCTGCCCAAATTCTCTATCAGTGACTGATCCCGATCATCTCCAGGTTTGTACCTGACCGATGTCAATTCCACCTGATCGACATCAGTTACTTTCTGACCGACGTCAATTCTTGTATGACCGACATCGATTCCTTTCTATCTGATGTCGGTTCCTACCTGACTGACGTCAGTGTCTATTTTTTATTGTGAGTGAATATTTTTCCCCACAAGCTCATTTTGGATCATCACCTCATCTAAAACTCCATTGCCCTGCTCAGTATTATTCAGCTTCTTGAGCTGATCACTGTACATCACTTTCTCATTGAAAAAAACATCACAGCTTCTAATAATTTTGTTATTTCCTAAATTCTACAACCAAAATCTAAAATCTCCAGAGCCATAACCAATGAAAGTGCACCACATAGATTTAGCATCTAGCTTCTTTCTATTTTCTTTATCAACGTGCACAAAAGCTTCAGAACTAAAAACTCTGAGAAATGAAAGATCTACCTTTTTACCTATCCAAGCCTCTTCTAGAATTCCACCATCCAAAGCAGTAGAGGGTCCTCTGTTAATCAGGTAAACTACATTATCTATAGCTTCTGCCCAAAACTGTAAGGGCAAACTAGCATGCAACCTCATACTCTGTGCACACTCCAATATTGTTCTATTCATCCTTTTAGCAACTCCATTTTGCTAAAGTGTCCTTGGAACCATCCTTTCCCTACGTATTCCACTCAGAATAGTAACTATTGAATTTATTACTACCACCATTGTTAGATCTAAGGCACTTCAATCCAAAACTTGTTTCATTCTCAACCAAAGCTTTTCACTTCTTAAATGTGTCAAAAACATCAGATTTTTTCCTTATGCAATAAACCCATACCTTTCTTGTAGCATCATCAATGAAAGAAACATAATATTGTGATCCTCTAATAGAAGCTACCTGAGCTGGTCCCCACACGTCTGTGTGAACAAGCTCCAACTTGTGCTTCTTCTTTGTTGACCCAATTTTGAGAAATCTTACTCTCTTCTATTTCCCAAAAATACAATGCTCACAAAAATCTAGATCTATGCTTTTCAAATCTGAAAGCTTACCTTTTGACTTAAGAATAGTCATTCCCTTCTCACTCATGTGGCCAAGCCTCTGGTGCCACAACTTTGCATCTACATCTAAAGTAGATAATACAGAAAGAGAATAATCAGTAATACAATTACATAAATAGAGAGTACCTACTCTCTTACCTCTAGCTAATACAAGTGCACCCTTGGAAACCTTCCAAGATTCAGCTGTGAGAGTTACTGTGCAACCCTCATCCCCCAACTTTCCTATAGAAATCAAATTCCTCTTCGGGATGGGAACATGCACGACATCTTTCAACACTCATGTGTTGCCATTTTGCAATTTTAGTTACACTTTTCCTTTGCCAACAATTTTACAAGGCTTATCATCCCCTAAATAAACTATTCCAAAATCTCCATGGACATAATCATTGAAAAAATCTCTATTTGGGGTTGCATGGAAAGAGGCACCAGAATCTAAAACCCAAGATTCTATTTTATTATCCAAAGAAAATATAAGAGAATCTTATGTAACAATACCTTCAACATTTGCTTCCTTATTACCTTCATGCTGATTTTCTTCTTTAACTTTCAACCAGCAATCTTTCTTTACATGCCCTTTCTTTCCACAATTCTAGCAGATTATATTTCTGCCATTTCTAGATTTGGATCTACCTCTCATCTTTGACTTAGACCTTGATCTCCCTTGCTTAACCTTCTCTTTTTTCCTTCCCTTGCTTTCAACACTTAAAGCATTACCTGATGTTTTTTTTGTGCTTTTCTTATGAATTTCTTCATTCAAGATTACACTAACATCATCAACTTTCAAGATATTTGAAGCAGATGCAGTATTACTAACTACCATTACCAAGCTATGCCAGCTTTTAGGTAAAGAGCATAAGATCAATAGAGCTTTAATTTCATCATCAAAAACTATTTTGACTAAATTTAACTAATTTACTATTGTATGGAAATCATTTAGATGAGTGGATACAGATCCACCTTCCTGCATTTACAAATTAAATAATTGCTTCATAAGATATACCTTATTTGAAGCTGAGGACTTTTCATATAAATTTGCTAAAGTATCAATTAACTCTATCATTGTTTTTGCCTGTGATAAGTTAGAAATCACAGAATATGCCAGACTCAATCTTATAGATCCCAGAGCCTTTCTATCAGGAACATTCCATTCTTCATCTTGCATATCTGTGGGCTTGCTTGAAACCCCACCTAACGGTAAGTACATATCTTTTTGATACATAAAATCTTCTATCTTCATCCTTCATAATTGATAATTCTTGCCGTTAAACTTCTCCATTCTTAGTTTACTTTTTTCTGCCATTGCTTTACTCCCACTCAAATAGAAACCCCTATCAGTGACATGTAATCAACAAATACTAACACGATCTAAAACCACCTGTCAGTGAACCCAAGCTCTGATACCACTTGTTGGAATCTAAATAACTTGGTGCAAGAAAATGGCTATACTATCAAGTAACACACACACACACACATATACATACATACATACATACATATATACACACATACATACATATATATACATACATACATACATATATATATATATATATATGTATATGTATGTATGTATGTATATGTATGTGTGTGTGTATATATATATATATACACACACATACATACATACATACATACATACATACATATATATATATATGCATACATATACATACATACATACATACATATATATATATACACACACACACACACATATATGTATACATACATATATACATACATATATACATATATATATATATACATATATACATACATATGTACATATATATATATATATACATATATACATATCTATACATATATATACATATGCATATATACATATACATACATACATACATACATACATATATATATATATATATATATATATACACATACGCACGCACCCACACACACACACACATACACATACATACACACACACACACACACACACACACACACACACACATATATACATATATATACATACATACATACATATATATATATATATATATATAGACACACACACACACATATACATATACATACATATGTGTGTGTGTGTCTATACACACACACACACACACACACACACACACACACACACACACACACACACACACACACACACACACACACATAGATGTGTGTGTGTGTGTGTGTGTGTGTGTGTGTTTTAAATAATTATTACTATAGTATTTTTTTATGATAGATGGATGTGTAAGGAATAGGGGTTTGTGTAACCCATCTCTATGTGCTATGTATTTTCATTGTAATAGAAATAATATGAACATGTATAGGTGCTCTAGACATCTGAATATTTTCCATAAAAGATGAGGATTCCATGGAACCCACTTTTTTTCTCTGATGAAAAGGTCTCTCAAATACTGGCTATCTAGTAAAAAGGATTTCTTATTCATTACCCTTGTGTGGTAGATTATCCTTAACAAGCATGATAATTAAATACCTAGGTATGAATTAATCATTTTGAATGGGATACTCATATGCAACACCAAAAAATATAATTACTTGATTGGCATAAATGTATTTAACATACCCATGCATTGTAGAAGGTACTAATCAAAGGATATGTATCCAAGGTTTTCCTAGTAACATGTCAAGGACAATCGTAGAAGTATAAGATAGAAAGTAGTAACCACATGTGGGGGACAAACCTATAAAGTTCAATTTTTATAACAACCTTTTATTAGGTCCCATTGAATGCTTTGATTGATCTATTAGAGGGGTGAAATCTTGATGAGGATAACCCAAATGCATAAGTAATGTGGTGTAAATATTTTATCTTGCACCATTATGAATCATAACACTATGTATGGGGTGTTTATCAAGGTATGAATGAATGAATAAAGAATATAGATCAGAGTCATCATCCTTAATTTTACTATCATCAAAAAAATGGTAGGTTTTTGAAGTATATGAGGATTATGTCATGTGTAAGTATTGATAAACCCATCTAGTGGGTATCCATAATGTAACGGAAGATGATGTGAATTATATGCTATTTGGACTTCTAGTTCCTTCTTAGAATGGTCTTATTAAGGATTTTTAAATATTTTCTCCTTATGTTGATCACTAGGTTATGAACCTATTTCCTTTTGAGGATCATCAAATGTAATATTTTTGTCATTGATGAGGTCATGAATCTTATGCTTCAAGGTAAAACCTTTGTTTGTAGAAGTCTAAGAGGATTGGTGATATTCACAATAAGCATTTGCATCATATCCTTTAGGTATATGTCTATTTACTTCAACCTCTCTCTCTCTCTCTCTCTCTCTCTATATATATATATATATATATATATATATATATATATATATATATATAAGATAACACTCTATCAACCATGGGAGTAATGAAGTATAAGGCTTAGTTGAATGTGAAAACTCTCTTCGGTGCATCAGACAAAATAAGTTGATTAGGTTGTTATGATATTTCATT
Source organism: Torreya grandis (assembly GCA_037957365.1). Lineage (NCBI taxonomy): Eukaryota > Viridiplantae > Streptophyta > Pinopsida > Cupressales > Taxaceae > Torreya > Torreya grandis. Next base: position 673,020 of record JARHVA010004101.1, read on the forward strand.
AAACATGGTGGTTGTTTAATTTTTAGGCTCAAGAAGTTTTACCTTATAAATTTGTTTTATCATAAATTTAGTACTAAATGTAGATGCAACTGGTCTATTTGGTACATATATGAGTCTATTTAATGAAATAAGCTTCATTCCACGATCTTGTACAACATGGCATAAGTCATCAAAATATTATAATTTATTTAAAATAATGGACTCATGTAAAAGAGAAAGGAAACTTTTTTTGAATATGTCTTTCAAATCTTTATTTGCCATAGGATTGGTCATTTTATCCAACATTGTCTTTTACCTCAATACATATTCATTGATAGTTTCATTGGTTCCTTGTTTGATGGTTACAATTTGAACATAGGAAGCCTTTTAGATAATATTAATAGAAAAGTGTGGCAAAGACTTATATGCAAGAGGTTTGAATGATTTAATGGATTGGAGAGGTAGATCATAAATTTTGTTTAATCTTTGTTAAAACTCTCATAAAAAGGGGAAATAATCTTCAAAAAAACATACACAATCTTTAATTTAAGAAGGGTTAGTATTTTGTGTGATTATGTTTAAGATTCTTTCAATTCTTTATTTTGCTTATTTTATTTCTTTCAAAAAAATTAATTTTTTATGATAGTAAAAATAAAAATTATAATTTCTCAAATACTCAAGAGTATTTATCCACTGAGTCATCATTTATTATGTACAAAAATTCCCAAGCTTTAAAAATCTTGGGACCTTGATATTTTAACTAAAATTACATTCATGTATGCTAATTAATTATACATTTCTATCTAAAATGATATATATTTATTCTAGTTTGATTCAAATTTAGAAATGAATTCTAATATGTTTTAAACAAGATGTATTTGAAAATAAATGATAAATACAACAAAATGTGATCAATACATAAAGCAATATTCAATGTTTAGTAGAGAGATAGGCTTTGTTTGGAGGAAACGTTTTACATGTACATTTTTTTAGAAACAACTAAACAATACTTTTTGAGACAATATTTCTAGGATTGAATCAAATTTAATCTAGATAAAAAATATTGTGAGGGAAGTCAAATTTTAGAGGAGCACAATGAGTTAGTATTTTTATTTTCATGAGTTCTAATCAAACGATATGATTACACAAAATCACCTTACCAGGCATATATGATAGTTTTCATACTTACCTAATTTTATCATTTGCATAATTGCCAAAACAAGTTGTGAGTATTATTACATGATGATTTTATCAAAATCAAATAAACATGGATAAGGCTAAAAAAATTAATGCATAAATTCAAATATAAGGAGACACAATGGTTCAATATTTGTAATAAATGATTTTTTTCACCATTAGATGATTGATTTTTTTGGCATCTCAATTTATTAGATATGGGTGTGAGATACAAGAATTTCAACACTTTCTTTATATTTATACAACACCTATTATATCAGTGATGGATGTATTAATACACTTATGACCTTGATTGAGTCTTAATTGAGACCCCTATAGACATTTAGACTAAGTGTCCCCATCAACCCTATAAGAGACAATGTTCCCTTGGAATGTGATGTGTGGTAGGGATGGAATTGGATGATGTTGATAGTGAGGTAAAGGATATGGATGAGTGATATGATGATGAATGGTGTGATTAGGAACAGAGAAAAAATGGGGTTCAATAGTTACATACACCATTAGATATGGTAGAGTAGACCTTTATGATTGGTGTTATATGTTAAACGAGGTTAAGGGATCTAAGACTATTTGATTTATTTTTTGTTTGATCTAAATATTACAAGGATGATCGACCACATTAATTTTGACTTATGTGTCTTGTGTGGTAATTGGTTCCATGATGAATTCTTGGTTTGTTCACTTGATTTTTTTTATTGCTTCTTAGTGCCTGTAGCTGGGATTCACTAGGGGTATTTGACTTTAGACTTGGAGGATAATTATTTTAACATATATGATCCCCTGGAATCTCAAGGATATTTTTACTAAGGGATTACATTTTTTGACTTGGTTGATTATGAAAGTCTTATTGACTTTGATTGATTACATTTGAATCATAACTAACCTAATTATTTGGTTTGATTAATCAACTATTGACTTGGACCCCCATAGATTCGGCACACGATACTACATGTTATGGGGAATCCAATGACATCTATTCCTATTTGTCACATTCAAGAAGTGGTATGGATGTATTATTAATAGGAGGTGGATGATTAGGGATGTGTGGTGAAAGGTTTAGATTAAGCTAATAATAGGAAGCATAGTCCTCATAAAAGCTACTAGGAGACCCAACCTCAATATATAAAAAAGTGTCCTCAAGAATCTCCAAAGGATCACTAAGACTCTATAGAATTAGAATATAAATTTGAGTCATCTCTAGCTTGATGTTCTTTGATTGATAAAGCATCTAAAAATTGTGTTATGATTTCATCATCCTAAGATGAATTAGGAGTCATGCCTTATGATTAGTTGATATTAAAATTAGAGACATCCTCAAATAGATACGTCTCAACATGACTTTCATTTTCTAAATGGGATAACACTTCTGACATGAATTCTAACTCATATGCTAATATTGGACATGATCTTGATGAAGATGACCATTTTTTATAATAACTCCAATATGGATGTTGATGAGGTGATGTCGTCAATAGATGATTTTTTGATAGTAGACATAGAAAGGGCATTTTGGATATTATTATTGTCCATAATTACCTTATTCACCTTAGGTTTATTAATGGATGCTTTAGGCTTAATGGATTTGTGAAAATGGGGGATTTGGTATGAGCAGGATATAGGGATGGTTTGATCAGGGATGGTTGTGGTATGGCTAAGGTTGGATTCATGACCTTAGTTGAGGAGGGAAGAAGCTTGATCATACTTAGGAAGAAATTCTTATCACACCCTTTTTTTCATACTTCTAGGTATACATGTAATGGATTCAACCTCAATTTCAATGTCACAATTATCAATTAAGTTTTGGACATAATATTTAAAATGGTGACATTTATTAATAGAATACTTGGGGAATTTATGGTATAAGAAAAAAAAATTATGCTTGATACCATGAAGGCATATGTTTGGAAAAACCTAGAGGTCTTATTTTCAATTAGACAATCATTACTATGGCCTTTAGACTCCAACATAAGGCTTCTATGGATATTGGGAGAGGGTATATTTCTTGTTTATAGTATTGGATGTGGATGTGTTGGATTTAGGAGTGGATAAATATAATGGTGGTGTCATGATATTGGGGGATGTTGGTGTGTAAGATTGTTTAGGATATGAACTGAAATTAGATAATATTGACAAGTTAGGCTTTCCTTTTTTATTATGATGGGGATTTGTGATGGACTATTATTGGTAAAGGGATGATTCATCTATGGATGGGTGTGAACTAGAGGTAAGTTTAGTTGAATGGGGTAGAATCCTATGATAAGTTGGGTACCCACTTTTAGGACATCAAAGAGGATTGTATCCTTGTTGGCAACAATATATTATTTAAATAAGGCAATCTATTTATTAGTATACTGACTAGGAATGTCATGACCAACACTAGGACTAGTGGATGGGGGATCATAATGGTATTGGATGTCATAAGAATTGGATGTCAATAAGTGTTTATGAGGCACTTTTTTGGTACGTAATATTAGGTGTAAGAGTTTGAAATTTTTGGTAATGCCGGAACCCATCTCCAATAGCCATAAATGGCACTCATCCTTGTTAGCAAAGATATATTCATGAAATAGGGTGACCTTGTCACTTATATATTAGGGATGCTACAACTATGGTTATGACGAATGGACAATGGGTATGACTATGGTGGGTTAGAATGTGAGCTAGGTGTAGATAGATAGTTTTGATGGGGAAGGATAGGGTATGTTACTTTAGGCTTGATGGGATCAAGGCTTGTAGGTAGGTGGGCACCCATTTTTAGGACCCAAAAAAGGATCTTGTCTTTATTGGCAAATAAGTACCATTTCATGGGAACTGGGTCCAAATCCATGTGGGTAGATGATGATAAAAGGAACTAATGTGAAGGTAGATTATGTCTTGGATAAAAATATGGTCCTTGAATAAATTAAGTCTAAATTATTGAATTAGTATGATAGGTGATGATGAGGATAAGATAGACAAAATGGATTATGATATGAGACTAGGATCATATTTCAAACTGATAGTATGATAGGTGTTATTAATTTATTACTAATGCCTAGTTTTCAAGTGAAAAAGGGGTGCATATTCAACTAGTTCCTATATTCAAACTAGAAAAGTGATGATTAGATGGTTGTTACTTATAAATAGGCAAGATGACTAGACTAGAGAAAACTAGATTGAGGAAGATTGAATGATAGATTGAAACTGACAAAGTAACAGGTTGTTAACAGGGTATTGACTAAGTATGAAATTTGATAGGCTAATGGGTGATGGAATAAATTATGAACAAAGTGATAGGATAATATGGATGGACAACAAAAGAACTAGCTGAAGCCTTAGACTAATTTGATCAAGGTGGTATGGATATAAGATTATTGGAAGAAATGGAGAAATCAAGGATGATGGGATTGAGATCAAGACAAGTAAATATGGTTGGTGATGCAATGATGATTAGGGGTATAGTGTATGATTTGGATAAATGTGTGACCTAAAGAGTCAACTAGATTTTTTGTAGGATAAAAAGGCAAGGCAAATAAGGATGTACAATATTTTTAACAATGTACAAGATGGGGACTAGAATGTATATGATGATAAGTATGTATAAGATGAAAGGAAAGGATATATAAGCTGATAATAAAAGTCTCAGATAACTATTTAAAGGCTTGGGTGAAAGGCTAACTCAACTCACAAACAAAATTAGTCTATTACAACACACCAAATCAATCAAAAGACAAACCTAAAGTTAGCAAATAGATATGAGACTGTAACTCAATGACTACATCATGTAACATCATTGTGGGTGAGGTTTTAGGCTAGTGACCCATTATGGAAACTACCAAACCCTCTCAAACCCATTTAAACTTAATAGATACTTGAGAATTAATACTAACTCTAGCACCAAGTCATATGTTATTACCAATGGTTGTATTCTAGGTTATACATGATCACTAAGGGCATCCCTGATATAGATTAGGTAAGTTGGGCTAGAGTTTATAAAGGATGGTTTTTGATGGTTGGGTAATATATTTAAATCTTTCCCTTCATGGAAAACCTGTATGGGGTTAACTTATTAGCCTAACAATAGTTATCCTTAATTTTTATACTCCATTGAAACACAAATTATTCTTGAATGTGTGGTGATGAAATCTGATCACCAATCCCTAAGACTATGGAAAGTGAATGGGAATAACTTTCATGTCATGTTGCCTCATAAAAATAAAAATATGAGGTTTTATTAGTGATTTTTTATCCTCCAAGACTCACCACTAGGACCTAAGGAGGATAGCATATACCACTATAGCCCTCAAGTATAGACAAGTATACCAAAATTTAAATAATTGATTAATTAAGTGTGATAAATATTAAATATATCCAATATACTTTTTAAAATTCTAAATTTTTTGATATGTGTCTGATGATTACCAGACCTCTAACAAACAGACTAAACTGTATGTTTAGCAAACTTTAAAATGATTAACAAAAAATCTCATGTAGATAGGGACAAAACATGTGTCGTGACAAATTACTTCCTCCATACACAGCATATCATCTTTACATTTTCTCTTTTCTTGACAGTTTACTCAAAATGGTCGAATAGACTTCTTGACAAAGATATATATTTTGATTGCTCTGTTTCAAACTGCGAACATGACTTTTATACAGAGGTATATGTTTTGACAAATTATTAATAAAGTATTTCTTCAAACACAAAAATGTTCCCTGGCGTCCTCTTATGGCTGGACAATGTCCCTATATGCTAAATCCTGAGCGATTCTCCTAAGTCAAACCAATGCCAGACTCCATTATGACCCAAACCTTTGAATGCCTAGCATTAGATTATACGTTGTAAGATCCGAATTCTCCTTTCCATGGCAGACTCACCCTTGTTTTACTTTCCACTTATTAAAGTGCTTAGCATAACCTCTATGCATTGTATAGACAACCACAGTTCAGCATAACTTTTCTTTAAAAACAATAATAACCAGAATTGTACTCAAAATGTTTGAAAATTGCTCCACCATCATATGCGACTCAGCATATAGGTGCTTCAATTTGTATGGTTATTACAGACCCAACATTGGGTTGACATTCAATTGTTTTTTTTTAATATCGATGGCAACAACTTCGATGAACAAACTCTTGGAGTTGTATCAATGACAAAACAGAATTTACACACTTTTATTTTAATATATATCAGAGACCATACATCTATGTGTGTCTGCTCATCACAGATCCTTTCTCACACTGTGTCTTCATGCCCATTGCCCACATATCCCCTGTTTTCACAAAAAAAACCAAAATCTCCATACCAAGCATACAGTTATTAACAGATCCTATATTAGGCTAAATCACAACAACCTCAAACAAAACAAAAATAAATGAAAATGACTCTTCTAATCTTAAGAAGAATCTGTTAACCAGATATCTCCCCCAACAGACTTAAAAATCATCAGAGGTAGATATTAGTTTTGTTTTATTTGAAAATAGACAACTTTTGAAAACTACAACAAATGAAGAAATGGCAGGAAACTAATATAAATAAATTTCAAGCATATTGATGCTCCTGCATCATTCTTCCAAGGAGCAGAAGAAGTATTCTTCATTTGTTGTTTTTCTGCATCATCAGTCCACTGAGCTTGTAACTCTCTCAGAGCATAATTCAATGCTTTAAAATCTTTCTCAATGGCCTAGGTATTCTTTTCTGCTTGATAAGCCTACCTTTTCAAAGAATCCATTTCTTGACCCAAAAGCTGATTACATCCATTAATTGTATCTGCATTATCAAATGCCTCTTGGAGTTCATAATGAGACCCTGCAATTACACATAGTTCATCCTGAGAAATCTTCAACTATTTCATTTCACACAGTAGTTGTTTTTCTTCCTATAGAGTCATACTCTCATGCTCAATCCAGTATTGCATTTGATATATCTTCTTATTGAACTCCTCAACTGAGTTTGCAGTCTTTATTTTGATCAAGGTTAACTACACAAGTTCCATCTATTGTCGTTTGAACCTAATTACTTTCCTATTTACTCTCTCTTCTTGCCTTGTAGCTCTCAACCTTTCCAACATTTGTTCTCTACTAGCTCATTTCATTTGTATTGCTATTCTAACAAAATCCCTGCTTTCTATTTTCTCATTCAAGATACCGTTGGCATTCACTTCAAAAGTGACCTCAATTTGAGGAACTCCTCTTGGAGCTACAGGAATACCAGTTATCTCAAACCTCCCAAGTTATCTACAATCCTTTATCAAACTTAGTTCACCTTCAAAGACTTGGATTGAAATAGTTGTTTGTTGATCTTGATAGGTCGTAAAGACTTGAGACTTCTTCGTAGGAATGGTTGTATTCCTTGGAATCAACATAGTCATAACACCTCTAGCAGTCTCAAGACCAAGAGAAAGTGGAGTAACATCAAGAAGCAACAAATATTAAACCTTCTCATTACCTTCTCCACTTAGGATTGCAGCTTGCACTGCAGCTCCATAAGCAACAACCTCATCAGGGTTGATGCTCTTGCACAGTGCCTTTCCATTGAAGAAGTCTTGCAACAATTGCTGCACCTTTAGAATTCTGGTTGATCCACCAACAAGGACCACATCATGAATTGTGCTCTTGTCCATTTTCGCATTTCTCAAACACTTCTCAATAGGCTCCATACACTTCTTGAAGAGATCCATGTTCAATTCCTCAAACCTAGCATGGGTTATGGTGAATAAAAGTCAATACCTTCATATAAAGAGTCAATCTCAATGGTTGTCTAAGCCGTAGATGAAAGGGCTCTCTTCACCCTCTCACATGAGGTTCTTAATCTTCTCAACGCTCTAGCATTGCCACTAATATCCTTCTTATACTTCCTCTTAAATTCTTTAACAAAGTGGTTAACCATTCTATTATCAAAATCTTCTTCACCCAAATGGGTATCTCCAGTAGTAGCCTTAACTTCAAAAATACCTTCTTCAATAGTCAAAAGAGAAACATCAAAAGTACCTCTGCCCAAATCAAAAATTAGGACATTCTTCTCACCCACGCTGGTGTCCTTTTTATCTAAACCATATGCAATGGCTGCAGCAGTGGGCTCATCGATGATATGAGCAATATTCAACCCAGAAATTACACTTGCACCCTTTGTTGCTTGATGTTGTGCATCATTAAAGTAAGCAGGTACAAAAACAACAGCATCCTTTATCTTCTTGCCCAAAAAAGCCTCTACTGTCTCCTTTAGTTTGGTCAAAATCATTACACTAACTTCCTCGGGGCTGAAGACCTTCTATTCTCCATCTTGGATCTCAACCTGGATATAAGGCTTCCCATCTTTGTTCACAATCTTTTCCGAAACCAATTTCATATCCCTCTTTACCTCTTTGTCCTTAAACTTCCTACCAATCAATCTCTTGACATCAAACATTGTTCGCTCTGAATTGACAGCAGCTTGGTTCTTGGCAGCCTCTCTAATCAGTCTCTCAGTTTCTGTGAATGCTACCCACGAAGGGGTGATACGATTTCCATGTTCATTGGCTATAATTTCCACATGACCGTTCCTGTAAACCCCAACACATGAATAAGTAGTCTCCAGATCTATACCAATCACTATTCCTAACTTTGGTGTCAACCTGTAAGCAGCCTTATTTGGAAGATTTGCTCCTGAAATCAAGTCTATGTGATGACTAATACTTCTCAATGGTGGTAATTCATTAGGTAAATAATCTACCACAATGTCAATGTACTCATTCAACATATCTTGAATCTCTAATGGCAAATCAATCAACTTAGTACTAGTGACTACATTCCTTGGCTTACCAATTACAACAAAGTTTACCTCTTCTTTCTTCATTTGATGTAGAAACTCTTTGCCACTCACTATCAATACTTTAGAATTTTTTCCTACAATAGTAGCAACCTCTTCCTTTAGTGGTGTGAGTGTATGCTTGATCCCATCCTTTTCAAACATGTATGTATTCTGCCTTCCATCATGCATGGCCTTCCTGTCAAATTGCCAAGGCCTTCTAAGCAAAATATGACATACATCCATGGGCATGACATCACATAAAATCTTATCCTTATATGTTCCTATCTGAATATCTACTTTGCATCATTCACTTACCAGAAGTTTGTGTCCTTTTTGTAGCCAAGAGACTTGATAAGGTGTAGGATGTACCTCCTTCAAGCCTAGTTTCTCCACCATCTCAGTTGACACAAGATTGTCAGTACTTCCACTATCAATAATGACTTTGCAACATTTCCACTTACTCTTACATGTGGTTCTAAATAAAGTTTTCCTTTGAGGTGGTTCTACAACTTCTTTATTTGGCTTTAACAAGATTCTTTTCATCAAAAGAGACTCACCTTCTTATGGGGTATCTTCATAAGCTGCTACAACTTCTTCATTTTGTTCTTCACCTTGAGTCACATGTAGACCTCTCTCATGGCTAGTAGAAAGGTTCTCTGGACACTCATATGCCCTATGTCCTGCATACTTGTTGCACTTAAAACATTGGCCCATGAATCTTCCTCTTCCTCTTTGATATCCTTGGTATGGTCTTCTTCCTCTTGGTGTATAGCTACCTCTTGAACTTTGTGAGTTGTTGGCTTCTTCTTGAGATGTTTACAGCTATCTTTTACCTCCTTGAAATTCTCTACCTCTGTTGGATCTGCCCCTTCCTCTTGAGAAGGATGTTTGTTTCCTTGATATCTTCTCCTCAGCTTTCAAGGCAAATTGATATGCCTCCTTAACTGTCTTAGGAATGAGAAGACTAATTTCATCTTGAATAGAAAATTTTAAACCATTGGTGTATCTGGCTACCTTCTCTGTGTCATCCTCAATTTGACCTGATCTTATAGTCAACCTATAAAACTCTTCAGTGTATTCTTTCACAGACATTTCTTTTTGCTTCAAATTTTGTAATTGTTTAAAGAGATTGACTTGATAATCTTTAGGCATAAACTTACCTTTCATTTTTGCTACCATTCTGTCCCAGGTTCTGATATTTGGCTTCCCTTTCCTTCTTCTTTCTTCTTGCACTCCATCCCACCACAAGGATGCATGTTTCTTTAGCCTTGTCATGGCATACTTGACTTTCTTTTCATCTTCTTCAATTCCTTCATACTCAAAATATTTGTCTAATGCATTAATCCAATCAATTAATTCTTCCACATTCAAATTACCTTCATACATTGTAACCTCCATTTTTGGCTTTGTGTTCACCTTCATAATGGATTTGATCAACCTCTCTTCAGCTATTTCTTCTTCCACCACCAATTCATCTTCTGGTGGCTCCTCTTCTCTGTCACTGACTTCACCCATGTCAGTGCCTCTTCTTTGAGCCATCTCCAGGTCTTGCAGCCTAGCTGTCAGGTTCCTAATCTCCTCTGCTAGTGCAACCTGTCCTCTAGGTCCTCTAGGTCTCCTTCCTCCAGCTCTACCTCTATTTTTGACTCTCATAGCCATCTTGTCTCTTCTTCACAAATCACATTCTTCTTCTCCTTTGACTTGGATCTTTAGATTTTGCACAATCCCTTGTGCTCTAATACCAAATGATGATTACGAGACCTCTAACAAACAGACTAAACTATATGTTTAGAAAACTTTAAAATGATTAACAAAAATTCTCATGTAGACAAGGACAAAACATGTGTCATGACAAATTACTTCCTCCATACACAGCATATCATCTTTACATTTTCTCTTTTCTTGACAGTTTACTCAAAATGGTCCAACAGACTTCTTGACAAAGATATATATTTTGATTGCTTTATTTCAAATTATGAACAGGACTTCTATACAGAGGTATATGTTTTGACAAATTATTAATAAAGTATTTCTTCAAACACAAAAATGTTACCTGGCATCCTCTTCTGGCTGGACAATGTCCCTGTATGCTAAATCCTGAGCGATTCTCCTAAGTCAAGCCAATGCCAGACTCCGTTATGACCTGAACCTTTGAACGCCCAGCATTAGATTATACGTTGTAAGATCATAATTCTCCTTTCCATGGTAGACTCACCCTTGTTTTACTTTCCACTTATTAAAGCGCTTAGCATAACCTCTATGTGTTGCATAGACAACCATGGTTCAGCATAACTTTTTTTTTAAAAATAACAATAACCAAAATTATACTCAAAACATTTGAAAATTGCTCCACCGGCATATGCGACTCAGCATATAGGTGCTTCGATTTGTATGGTTATTATAGACCCAACATTGGGTTGACATTCAAACTTTTTTTTTTTGAATACTGATGGCAATAACTTCGATGAACAAACTCCTGGAGTTGTATCAATGACAAAACAGAATTTACACACTTTTATTTTAATATATATTAGAGACCATACATCTGTGTGTGTTTGCTCATTGCAGATCCTTTCTCACACTGTGTCTTCGCGCCCATTGCCCACGTATCCCCTATTTTCACAAAAAAAACCAAAATATCCATACCAAGCATACGGTTATTAACCGATCCTATATTAGGCTAAATCACAACAGCCTCAAACAAAACAAAAACAAATGAAAATGACTCTTCTAATCTTAAGATTCTGTTCGCCAGATATCTCCCCCAACAGACTTAAAAATCATCAGAGGTAGATATTAGTTTTGTTTTATTTGACAATAGACAACTTTTGAAAACTACAACAAATGAAGAAATGGTGGGAAACTAATATAAATAAATTTCAAGCATATTGATGCTCCTGCATCAGTGTCTTATAAAGCAATTAATTAGCAGTTTCAATTTGGAAATTTTGAAGGGTGACCTATAAGACAAGACGTTAGATAAAGAAAAATATGTGTAAAACTATGACCTATAAAACAAGTGGTTAGTAGTTTTAAGCTAGACAAAATTTACACCAAATTTACCCCTATGAAAATTAAAAAAGAAAGTTATTCCAATAAGCCTCAATAAAAAACACTAACAAAAATCATTGGTTTTGCACTGTAAAAATATTTAGATGAGGAGCCTAGATGCATGGATCTGCAGGGGGCTCTAGTCCCCAATGGGATTAAAGGGCAACACCCCTTGTGGGTTCAAGGAGCAATGCAATTTAGGACTTATAGAACCATTGAAATGACTAAAAATTAATTGAAAATGATCCTAAAAATGATCGCAAAAGAGATTTTGTAAGTATAATCACTAGTAGGGGGGTGAATCGGTGTCTTTAAAACATTCTTTCAATTCCACTTAAGCATGCATGAACCATTCAAGTAAGCATATAGATCTAGCAAGCATGAAACATAAGAACACATCGTATATGTGGGAAAGCCTCAAGGGGAAGAAAACCCATAGATCCATACAAATTGACTATAGTCATATAAGACAAAAATCAAGTTTATTGAATCACCAACATCACATGGATCACCAACTCACATGAAGTACCAACCTCAACTATCCAAGCACCCACTTGACTAGGATTTACCAAGCACCCACTTGGAAAGAAGCACCAACCCCCTAGATGACTCAACACCAAATCATCCACCTGATTTATTTCATCACCTTTAGACTAATATGTTTCTCACACAATATATTATAATCAACTTCTTTACCTCTCCTCACTCTTTTATCCCTCTCAAACTGCCTTCTAGGCTTCTTCGCTCAATTAGGTCTCTTCAAGAAAAATTAGGTCATATGACCTTGATCTTCATTTGTAGACATACTATAAAATATTAATTATATATCTTATACTCTCCTTTAGTGGTCTATAATACCTCCTTCTACTCAATAATGTGCTATATCATTTGCATACACTCATCTTCCCCAAATAGGCCTAAAATTGCCTTGTATATATACCATTCCATGTTCAAATGCCACTTAGTCTGATACTCACCCTTAATATCTTATTCATGCCATTAATAGGTATTATTAAATCTCATAAACATTATTAAATTTTATATTGAGTCCCTTTTGGCCTATCATAACTCTATTAGACCTCATTTCAACTTTAGGTCTTAATGATACCTAATTCCATTAGGTCTACTTTAGGACATGTTACACTTTGCCTTTCTTAGAAGATTTTACCTTCATTTAAAAATAATATAATTCCATAAAAAAAATATATACCCCAATAAACATCATCTAAGTTTCATAACACTTTTTATCACCAACTCCTTTATGAACACTCCTTGCAACAGTATTCACAATTAGGATTGTGAACCTACTAAAAGTTTTCCAAACAAAATTGAAGCATGTAAAAAATTTATTCACAAAAACATGATAATAAATAATATTAATATAAAATCCATGCCCTTAAAAACATCATTATTGTCTTTAGAATTCACAACTCAAAGCAAAATGACTCAATTACTTCTCTGTAAATAGCTCACATAGAACTATCAGAACACTCCAAAAACTAGTTATGAATAACTTGATATTAAAAACCAAAAATAAAAATTATCATGACTAATAACACTTTAAAAATATCCTTTTACATATATATACCATTAAAAATACAAAAATCATAAAGTCTAATGTCAAAAATTGGTCTTGTAGACCAATCTTTTGACCCCACTACACATAGTCAAACCAAAATAGAATAACCCATTTTGGTTTCAACATTTCAACCTATTATAGTGAATTTAAATATTTAAAAAATCATGCATAGTAATTTAAATTCATATACAAAAACATCATATATATTAGATACTTCAACTCAGGTCATAGAGTCTCGAACTCATCACTACAACTTATTTATCCAGAATTGTCAGTTTACTTTAAAGCATAGTCATGGTGACATTGACCTTTAACACCTATGTGATAAATTTGAAACACTTATTATTCATGTATATTTACCTTTGATAAATCTATACCATATTCAAATATAAAAATTATATGGTCTAGTGGCAACTATTCGTCTTACAAATAAATTTGTTAATCTAACTACACATGGACCTTACTAAGTCATAAAAGCTATTTTGGCTTCATAATTTCCACCAATATACCTAAATTTCAAGATTTATTCTAATAATTAATAGTAAATGCCATTCCAAAAAATTATCTCCATGCACTTGGTTTCATCGCTCTATAATGATAACATACTCCTAATCTTCTTCTCACTACTGCCTCAATTTTTCATTGTCTTCATCATTAGGCCTATTAGCAATTAGCTAACTTGGATGATAAATTTATCACACTTGAGGTATATAATATATTCATAAACCTTTATGTACATGAAACATGAGTCTCAATATTCATCATCCATCCATTTCCATACTCTGACTTGGTCAACTCTAACTACCACAACAAATCTCTAAGGAATTAACACTTTCCTATAGGGTCTACTCACACACATGACAACTTAATCACACCTAGATGTGCCTATGAGAGTTTAATAAAACCTCCAATATATTAATTTATCATATCAATCCATTTTTGACATTTTTGATAAACATCTTCAACATAAGATCCTTATTAGGGTTTTAAGAGGGTTTAAACCTATTTCAATTCTTAACAATCAATCATAAAGTATATCCCCTTAATATAAAAAAATTCCTAGAATTTTGAGATAGGAACCTTCCCAATCTACCATGAATATCATAATATTCTATGAAAATGTTTGATGAGCTAATGAACATAATACAATCCTTCTCTAGTTGAGAACCCTTCATTTTGAGCACTCAAGAGACCTCAAAATAATGTTTGTTGCCTTGTCCTTCATAATATGACATAAAATTATGTGAAAACACTTAAAATAACATACCTAAACTATTACAATGTTTACTTGATCTTAAACATCTTGAAATTTGATCCTGACCCCTCATTAAGACACACTTTCTCTCTTTGATCTCTTAGACCTTGAATTGCAAACCACATTGGGCCTTAAATTTGACCTTCATGCCTCTTTAAATGTGCTTTCCACCTCACTCACATACTCAATAAACCTATCTCACACTTAAATACTACCATACATCCTTCACATGCCTTGAAAATATATAATGATACCTCATTAGGCTAGGTAGGGTATAGAAGTGGTCTAGATGCAGACTTGGTATGAAGGCCCTACCCATATAAGCTCACCTTGAGAATCTTATAAGTTATAAAATCCTCATATTCATGATTAATAAACCTCATACATCCATTCATGCATGTTTTCACTCATCTCACCAAGCCACCAAGCTCATACCTTCTCACAAGGACTTTACATGTCATGACTAATGATTCTTTTCATAATTTCATGCATATTCATTTTTATAGGGTGTCCTACACTCTCTTGCTCTATGACCAAACTGATTACATGAAAAACAATAACTACTAAATGAATTAGAATACTTCATATCATTAGTTTGTCTTATTGATCTTTTCATGTTGACCTTACTGTCTTCATTATCCTTATCCTTGAATTGAGTATCCTCCTTTTGGTCTTCTTTGAAACCAAGAATTGTCTTATCACTTACAAGCTTCAGACTACTCAAAATGTTATCTAGAGAATCATTACTCTTTTTAAACTTCATAAAGGCTTCAAATTTCTATATGCTTTATCTAACTCAGCTTTAAATGATTCCATTTTAGTTTCATATCTGGTGCATTCTTCCTCTTTAGCTTTTAATCTAGTATTGACTATCTCCTTTTGTGCTTCAATCTGATTGATTATCTCATCATACTCCTTGGATGTGTTAGTCTTTCCTCAAACAAACCAATATTCTCTTCATATTCCTTAAGTGATGACTTCAATTTATGATTCTTCCTTCTTTGTAACTTTAAATCGTCTAGAACACTCACCAATTCTACCTCAAGGTTCACTTCAGCCTCTTCTTCATCTAATTCTTCATCATCCATAAGGCCATTCCATTTTCAACAACTCTCATTGTCTATTTCTATAGCCATGAATAAGGTTTCATTATTATTATGTTGGTGTTCATTACTATCATCATCACTATTAAATGTGCTTGTGTCACTTACATTAGATGAGTTATATTCTTCTTTGGTATAGGAACTTCTCTTGTTCTTGAATGACCCTTTCTTTCCTTCATACAACCTGAAATATTTCTTGTTTTTATCATTATTGTAGGCCTTATTATCATCTCCATGATGTTCATAATTCTCATTCTTATCCTTGTTAGAACACATAGATGTAAAGTGACCAATCTTACCACAGTTGAAACATTTGAAAGTTAACATACCCTTGTACTTACCATATCCAAACCTCAACTTCCTATAAAACATGGCTATTTGTTTATCATCATCAACATATCAACATAAATCATACTTGAAATTTTTGGATTTTAACCTCTTCTCAGTTTTGAACGTTGATTCCTTCTTGGGAGGTCTTCACTTGTTCTCATCTCATAGGCATTCAAGATGCCATGAATCCCATCCATCTCCAACTTGTCTAAATCTTGCATATCTTCTATTTCAAACACCTTATAATCAAACTTAATAGTTAGTGATCTCAACACCCTTTTTAAAAATTATATACTCTTTAAATTATTATCGTAATCCTCTAATGAAACTGATCACTTCATCAACCCTTAACATGTAGGATGCAATGCTCTCATCTTCCTTCATACTCAGACTTTCAAATTTCCTTCTATGAGTTAGGAATTTATCCATCTTCACCTTGACATCTCCTTCATAGATAGTCTTCAACTTGTCCCATGTTACCTTGTTTGACTCATAGTGCATCACCTTCATAAAATCTACCTCTAATAAGCCACATGGTAATCATTTCCTTGGAATTTCTATAACTTTCCTTCTTACCTGCTGCATTAGTTGGTGGTGTAGAAGGTGGAGTGTATCCATCCATACTTGAATACCATTTGTTATGGCCCATTGAAATTACATATTTAATAATTTTAATTATCCAAAAATCATAAGTATTCCCATTGAATAATGGATCCTTATTGATATAAAAACCACCTTGAGCTTGCTGACTAGACATCCTCACTTCTAGGATCTCTTTTAGACTATTATGCCTACTTAAAAGAACCTAATATAATACCAAATGTTTGAATCATAATCATTGAGAGGGGGATTTGAATCAGTGTCTTCAAAATATTCTTTCAATTCCACTTAAGTATACAGGAACTAATAAATCAAACATATAGATCTAGCAAGCATAAACACTTATCCATATAAGCATGAAACATAAGAACACATCATATATGAGGTAACCCTTAAGAAGAATAAAAGCTAAAAATTTATGAAAATATACTATAGTATTATAAGATAAAAATAAAGTTTATTTAAACACCAACATCACATGGAGCACCAACCCCAACTATCCAAGCACCCACTTGCAAGGAGGAGCCAACCCCCTAAATGACTTCGCAAAAACTCAGCCACCTGATTATTTTGATCATCTTCAAAACACCATGTTTTTCATATAGTATATTATTATCACCTTATTTATCTCTTCTCACTCTTTTATCCCTCCCAAAATACCTTCTAGGCTTCTTCTCTCAACTAGGTCTCTTCAAGACAAATTAGGCCATATGACCTTGATATGCATATGTAACCATACTCTCAAATATTCATCACAAATAATCTACACTCCTCTGATGGTCTACAAGAAATAATTATGCTTAATAATATGTTATATCATTTTCATACACTCATCTTACCCAAATAGGCCTAAAATTGCCTTATATATATATATATATATACCATTTCTTATTCAAATGCCACTTAGTCAGTTACTCACCCTTAAACTCTTAGGTCAGTCATAAAATAGGTCTTTTGACATATCATAAACATAATTCAAATAGATATGTATTCCATTTTGTACTATCATAACTCTATTATACCTCATTTCACCTTTAGGTCTCATGGAGACCTAATTCCATTAGGTCTACTTTAGGACATGTTACACTTTGCATTTATTAGAACACTTCACCTTCACTAAAAAATAATATAATTTAATAAATTAATAAAATATACCAAAATTAACATATTATAAGGTCCATAACACTTTTTTATCACCAACCCCTTCATGAACACTCCTTGTAGCATTGTTCACAATTTGGCCTTTAAACCTAGAGAAAGTCTACCAAATGAAACTGAAGCATGTACCCAATTTAGTCACAAAACATGAAAATAAATCATATTAAAAAAAAATCCATGACCTTTAAGACACCATAATGTTCTTTATACATAAAAACTCAGGGCAAAAGGACTCAAACACTTCTTTGCAAATAGCTTACTCAGAATTGCCAAAATACTTCAAAAACTAGTTATGAAAAAATTGATCTTCAACACATAAAAGAAAACCTCCCATGACCACTAAAAAGTTAAAAATATCCTTTTAAATTTCTATACCATTTTAAAATACAAATATCATAAGGTATAATGTCAAATATTGGTCTTGCAGATCAATCTTTTGACCCACTACACATAGTTAAACCAAAAATAGATAATTCATTTTGGATTCAACATTTCAAGCCATTATACTGACTTCCAATATTTATAAAATCATTAAAAATACTTTAAATTCATATATAAAAACACAATATATATTATATACTTCAAATTAGGGTATAGAGTCTCAAACTCATCAATGTAACTTATTTACCTAGAACTATCAATTTACCTTAAACCACAGTCATGGTGACATTGACCTTCAACACCTTTATGACCACTTTCAAATAATTATTATTAATTTACATTAATATATTATATCTCCATAACATCCTCAAATATAAACATCATATGGTCTAGTGTCAACTATTGGTCTTACATACCAATTTGTTGATCTAACTACACACAGACCTAACTGAGTTAGACAAGCCATTTTGGATTCATCATTTTCACCACTATACCTAAATTTCAAGATTTATAAAAAAAATTAATAATACAAAACATTCACTAAAAATATCTCTATGAACTTGGTTTCATAACTCTATCAGGATAACACATTCCTAATCATCTTCTCACTGATGCTTGGGTTTTTTACTATTTCCATCCTTAGGATTGTTAGTGACTAGCTAACTTGGATGACCAGTTTAGCATACTTGAGTTATATAACCTATTCATAAATTTTCATGTAAATTAAACATGAGTCTAAATCTTCATCCTCCATTTGTTTGCATATTTTGACTTGGTCAACTTTGACTACTACAATAAATCTTCAAGAAATGAGCACTTTCCTATAGGGTCTACTCACACACCTAACAAATAAATCACACCTAGAGGTGTCTTGGAGAGTTTAATACAACCTCCAATATCCTACCTAAGTATACCAAACCTTATAGGCACTTTTGATCAATATATTTCACATCAGGTCCTTATTAAGGTTCTAAGAGGGTTTAAACCTATTTGCATTGTTAACAATCATTCATAAAGTATAGCCCCTCGATCCAAAAATAAATGTCTATAATTTTGAGATAGGACCCTTCCCAATCTACCATGAATATCTTAAGTTTCCATGCAAAGTTTTGACAAGATAATGAGTGGAAAAAAATCCTTCTTGGGTTGAGAACCCTTCATTATAAGTACTCGATAAACCTCCAAACCACTTTTCTTGACTTGTATTTCATAGTATGACCTTAAAATATATAAACACACTTTAAAAAAATACCTCACCTTTTACAATGATTACATGAGATTAAACATCTTGAAATATGAACATGACCCCACATTAGGCCTCTCTCTCTCTCTCTCTCTCTCTCTCTCTCTCTCTCTCTCTCTCTCTCTCTCTCTCTCTCTCTCTCTCTCTCTCTCTCTCTCTCTCTCTCTCTCTCTCTCTCTCTCTCTCTCTCTCTCTCTCAGACCTTAACTTGCAAACCACATTAGACCTTAAAAATGACCTTCATGCCTCTTTTAATGTGAACTCCACCTCAATCACATACTCAATAAATCTATACCATGATTAAATACTACCATACATCATTCACGTGCCTTGACAACAGATCATGATACCTCATTATGCTAGGTAGGGTTTAGAAGTGGTCTAGATGCAGACTTGGTTTGAAGGTTCTACCCCTATAGGCTCACCCTGAGACTCTTATAAGTGATCCAATGCATCACATTCATGATTAATTAACCCTATACATCCATTTATGCCTATTTTCACTCATCGAGCACCAAGCTACCACCTTCTCACAAGAATTTTACATGCCATGACTATTATCATGACTAGGCTTCTTAAGCACTTGAAACTTGAGAACTGACCTTGAAACACTTATGAAAGTATCTATACTTTAATTATATGATCACACAATTTAAAATAACCTCTCACAAGTGTGTGTTTAATTACTTCACCAAACTTCATTATGCACACATTCTCACAAGATGTAGGCTAGGCTTCTCAGGATAGATTTTAATCAAGAACTCATATAAAATATGCTTACCTTAATGATATCAAACAATAAAACTCTTCAAAAAATACTCTCACACCACTACAACAATATCTTTCTGATGAACCTTCTATCATGAACTTATGAAGACTTAGATCCTCATAACCATGTTTCAATGCTCACTTGACCATCATACTTCTTTGTGATAACACTTAAAACTTCAAGCTAACCTAAATGTTGACATCAACCAACAAAAGAGACATTAGGTTTCCTTCAAATTATCTCTTTCTTTAAAATTATCTCATCTCACATGTCTTCATTATCACATCAACCACACATCACCAAGTTCACCTTGACATCAATGATATCAACCTTGACATCAATGATTACACTTCTCAATAAGAGATAATTTTTGAAGAAAAATAAATAGTAAAATCACTATAGCTTTGATCAAAATTGTAGATACATAGTCAATGTTATGAAAAATCACTTCCAAAAGTTCAAAATTATTTATGACTAGTCAAAATCATAGATGCAAACAAATGATAATACAAAATTCAAACAAACTATCATAGTTACTTGGTAATTAGTTACTTTCAAAATCACTTATAGAACCTACAAAATTGTAACTACAAATAAGTGGTATTACAACAACAAGTAAGTGGTATTGCAAAACTATAGATTATAATCAAAATCACAAATTTGTACAAGCAATATTGCCAAAAAAATCAAAATGACTATTTACCAATATCATGATTTAGAGTAATTTCATAATTGTGATATTGCACAAGATATATACATTTTTATATTTACCAACATAATTTGACCAAAGTAGTGATTTTAATCAAGATATACAATTGAATGATAACATCAAGTATTTTGTAGATTTGTGATTTAAAGTCTTAAAATAACTATATAAGATTATGAGTTTTTGATTAATTAAATAACATAAAAAATTGTGGCCATATGTGTAAGATTATCGATTATATTTGATATCGCTTATGGAAATAGCACTCCTACCATAAAAACTCCTACAAAATCACCTAGTTAGATTCTTATATGGATCAATTAGATCAATGTGGGCTATCAAAGGATACTAGAAAGATAATTTATTTTTAGTGCACATTTTAAATAAACTGAAATATATACTAAAACATGACTAATATATTTGACTGATAGATGTGATAAACCACACCAAAAGCCTTCCTTGTCTCTACAAAATAGATTTATGTAATGAAATAGATATGAGAGAGATCAAAACTATTAGGTGATTTAACCAAAATCCCAATATCTACATATTGTAGACACAAAGCAAAATTGTAAGTGAGTAAATTAAAATTGTAAGTCAAAGGTCAATATTGGAAATGTAAAATCATAATCATAACTACATTTTAAAAATCATGGTTACATATTCAAGATCAAAACTACATATTCAAAATCACAAGTAGAACTTCAAGATCACAACTGTAAATAAGCGATTT
The DNA here is from genome assembly GCA_037957365.1 of Torreya grandis. Classification (NCBI taxonomy): domain Eukaryota; kingdom Viridiplantae; phylum Streptophyta; class Pinopsida; order Cupressales; family Taxaceae; genus Torreya; species Torreya grandis. The sequence continues at coordinate 694,875 of JARHVA010004101.1, forward strand.
TGACTAACCAAAATGAAATGGCTAAGTCAACCTAAAAACTAATGATTAAGGTGGTTGTTTGATTCAAAATCATGATTGGAGAGGGAAAAATCACAAGTGATAGTTTCAAAATCACCTTTTATAGATAAAAATCGCTTTTCATCTAGAATGTGAAAATTTTAAGAATTTTGAGCCCAAATTCTTCTAGAACTAGACCTAAGAGCCTAATTCACACACTTTAAACACATTGGGTTAGTTAAAAAGAAGGGACCCCACTATGGTCAGCAAATATGAGATATAAATTTTGAGCAATGGATTTGATTATGCAATTTTTACATTAAAATATACCAAAATCACCAATCCTCAAAATTTGAAACAAGGAAGATCAAAATGAAAATAAAAATGAATTTAAAATAGAATTAAACCAACATCATGACCTCTTAGATTTAATCTTGCTCGAAACTTGACTTATACTTCATTGTTTTCTCTTTGATTGAATGTAATTGCTTGGAAGACTAAGATTATTGGGACATCATGTGATTGGATTGACAATGGACTAAGATGATTGGTGTAGCATAGATTTTTTGCACATTCAACTCATTATTCCCAATGGATGGAGATTGTGGGTTTAAATAGAGAGAAGGGAGGGAAATTTTATGGAATTTAAAATTCTATGAAATTATCTAGAGAGATAACTCTCTAGAGAATTAGAGAAAGGTTGGATCATTCTAACTACATTAGAGGAGCCTAATAGGGTTTATTGGGGGTTTATCTAGGTTTATCTCATGATTTTAGATATGTTTTTTTGTCACTTTTTTAAGATTAGCATTTTGATTATAATTTATAATTTTGTTCATATTTCATTCAATTTTACCACTTTGGAAACCTATTATTCATGTGGGACGATTATATTTTTTGTGATGCTCATAACCTTATAGTTGAAGAATTGATAAAATCATGGTGTTAAGGAGTTTAATATTTTCCCCTAGCATATCACAATTTATTGCACATCTAAATAATTTTCCACTTCAAAAATATACTTATGCAATGTGGAATGATCTGTTCAATATACAACTTTGTTGAGCCATCATATGTCTCTTTTTTACCCTTATGTCCAATCCTATTGCAATAAATGGCACCATATCATGCATTTATAGTGTAAAATTTCTCATGGTTGTTTGAGCTCTTTACATTACTATATGCACTCCACAAATATGTGAATTTATTAAAAAAATATTATCTTCTTTTGGTTTCTGCATTCTTTTTACTTTCACATCTAGTTTAGCCATGTGAAGGTTTAATGTACGTTAAGTCTTTGCTTATATTTTGATACTTTTCACTTTCCTACCTCCAATCAAAGTAATTTGTATGATATTTTTTTATTCAGTGTATAGTCACATAATTATCAAAATTAATGAATAGATTTAAACACTATGCAAATACACTGATTATTAAAATCTATTAAGACAAAAAAAAATAAAATGAATCTTTAGCTTAAAATATATTACATCACATATCACAACTCCAAAAAAAAACTAAATTTTGATAGGATTTTAAATTTCATAAATTTGTTTATACATTTCTACATAATAATGGCCTAGGATATTTAGATTTTAAATTAAGGAAGTGTTTTCTTTTTTTTTTTTGAGTTATGAGATCAACTAATCTTTAACCTATGTTTTTAATTAGTTATATATAATTTATATAATTTTATATAATTTATCTAATTTAATATATATATATTTTAAAATAATTAATATATTAAAATAACATAATTTTTTTTAATTTAATATTATCTTTGAGATAATTCGATGTAAAGCTAAATATAATTTAGATTTCGATGAACATTGATTATGTTATTACCCTTGAGGCTATGAGTGTAATTTATAGTGATACATGTGATTGAGAGTGGATTGTAATAGTGTTCCACATATGTGTGTTTTATTTTTATTCTCCTCATGGGGGAGGGGGCCGACGGGAACATTCACATTAATAGAAAAGAATAATATAACCGTGATCCAAAACAACTAATTTAGATAAAACAATTTTATTGCAATCACAAACTATGTTAGTTTTTCCTTTTATTAATATTCATACGCTAGAATACTTTGACTTAATTTTATTTTCTAAATCTAATCATTCTGGATAAGCGAACGGTTCCATACACTCATTCCTGTTAATAGAAATTGTCAACAATATATAAAACATTCTCGGTCAGCTGTGTTAGTTAAATATTGGGTTAAGTAGTTAGAAATCCACTCATTCCTGTTATTTTCAACAAAATACACTCATTCCTGTTATTTTCCTTCCTGAGACGTGCAAAACTCATTTTCTCGGACAATAACCAAATTTATTTGCCTACATTTAAGAAAGCAAGATATTTTGAATTAGTCCTGGTCCTTACTCCATCTTTCTGTGTTTTCGTATTTTTTAATTTTTAGTTAAAGTATTTTGGAGGAGGTTATTATTAGGGGTTTAATATTAAATTTGTAGTACATTATCTTTATCATTTAAAAGATTAATATAAATTCAAATATAAATATATAAAATAAGTAGTGTTTAACTATTTTTTTTATGATTTTGAGTTAAATTTATTGATAACATAGAATCCTTCTTATCTTTTGGGTTGTAATGTAATAGTTAAAATAGATGTATTTTTTTCGACCAACTTAGATTATAATCTTACTGCGATTAAAGTACTCACATCAGGAAACATAGAAATAAGGAATTGACAAAATATATGTACGGATATTGAAATTCTTGCTTGTGTCTTAGATTGTCACCCTACTACTAATTAAATATATAAAAAAAAATGTCTCTTCCCTCTTTAAAAGTCAATAAATAGAATCATGACAAAGTGTTTAAGGATGGACCCTAGTTTTGGGGTAGAACTCAGTGCTTTATTATCCGTTGATTTTTGAATTTTGATCCTTCAACAATGGAGGTGAGCAAAATGTATGTTTGGGTTCGGCCCCCAAATCTCCTTCTCTTTTGGCCCCTCTCAGTATGCAAAGAAATTGGAAACATGCTTGGAAGGTTGATCAAGATGGATGAGTAGTGGTCTAAGCAAAGGTTGTTTACCTATGCTCATATTTGTGTGGAGTAGACCTTAAAAATTTTCTCATAGAGACAATCTAGTTGAAACATAACACCTTCCATTGGATTTAAACTTTCGATTATGAAAATACTATCTTTAGATGTCTTTTTTGCCATCAAACTGAATGAAAAAGCCCATCAGTTAATCATAAATAATGGCAGTCATATGAGCACCCTCTTTCAAACAAGGGCATAGAAAAATCTAGAGATGGCACATAGAAGAAAAAAGGTACAGGATTTTTTGGAGAAATCGCTATGACAGATTCCTCTTGCAAAACGATAGATACGGATAGCGTTTCAAGTGGAGGAATCAAGAAATCATATGAATTTGATACTTTTATTTCTGATAAAGATTAACCCTCATTTGAAGCTTACCAAACTCTAGCGCTTCTAATTGTTAATGCTAATCCGATAGGTATCGGTAGTCTAGAAGGTTGGACAAAAGTTTAAAAGAAAAAAAATGGCAAAAAAGATTGTATTGTGGATATGAGATTTGGCCATTTATAATTTTGTTATTTCTCTAAGTTATTCTTGCTTGGTTGTGGATATGAGATTTGGCCATTTATAATTTTTTTAATCCTCTAAGTTATTTTGCTTGATTCGACTTATTTCGTATTTCTCTGCTAAAACTTATATAACTCAATGTAATTCAACTTTTCGATATGTGACTTTCCCACCCATCTTTTTTGCACAACTAATATTATATTTTTTTCATATTATATTAATTAAAAAACACTTTTTTTTTTTCCTTTAAAAAAATTCATATTTATAACTCGAATGTGAGATAGCTTTATTGAACGACTCAAATTATTACCATATCTGCCACATACATTCGACACGGCAGCGCAATCTGGGCAGATTGGGCAGCTATAGCCAATAAAGTCCACGGCCGAGTAAATTTAATTATTTATTACGGAGTTGTTAAGTTACTGCTATATAAACCAACGTATTCATGTTTGAATTACACATTTGAAACACGCATCTCTCTTTTCCGATTTTATCCATTGTTTAACATAATGGCCAAAAGCATGATTTACTTTACCCTTGCCGTTTTTGTGTTGATCTGTTGTTACAGCCAGCATGTTATGGGAGGCGATCCCGATCCCTTGCAAGATTTCTGCGTTGCAGACCAGCAAAGCAAAGGTGAACTCTTATGATGGCGTTTTTTTTTTATCATTATTATTATTATTTGTGTCTGTATATATGTAAATGGCTTGCTAACAACTTGATGGAACAGTTTTGGTGAACGGGTTTGTTTGCAAAGACCCAAAGGCGGTTTCAGGGGAGGATTTCTTCTTTGCGGGTCTGAGGGAGCCGGGGAACACAAACAATGCTGTGGGATCCAACGTAACGCCGGCGAACGTTCAACAGATTGGTGGCCTCAACACTTTGGGAATATCGTTGGTCCGCATCGACTATGCAGTGGGTGGAATAAATCCTCCTCACACTCACCCAAGAGCTACGGAAGTTCTCTTTCTAATGGAAGGCAATCTTTTTGTGGGATTTATTGATACTAACAATACGTTTTTCAGCAAAACATTGGAGAAGGGAGATGTGTTTGTATTTCCCAAGGCGTTGGTTCATTTCCAGCAGAACGTGGGGCGTGAAAATGCAGTGGCCATAGCTGGACTGAGCAGCCAGCTTCCTGGAGTTCAGGTCATTGCCAATTCTCTGTTTGCAGCAGATCCTCCTCTACCTGATTTCGTGTTGAGCAAGGCCTTCCGCATCAGCCAGAAACTCGTCGATTACATTCAGGCCCAATTCAAGTAGGATGACATACAACTTGCAGTCGTAGTCGTAAACTATTAAATAAAACCACGGAAGGACGACCATCTTTAAGGCCTTCCATATCAGCCAGAAATTCATGTAGGATATCATGCAACTTGAAATGACAGTAGTACTCTATTAAATAAAATCAACATCAAGTTGAATTTGAATACAAGACGAAGAAACCAGGGACAGAGTGCCGTCCTTAATGTATCTTGGTAGGTTTTCTAGCTCATGCTCACTGTTTAAGGCATGATATTGTTATAAGATGCAACATTTTATTTAAACATTTTATTACCTGTCACTTAAAAGAAGCATTTTTTTTTTACTGGTAATGCCTTTCCATGTGGGTAAATCAAAAACTTATAGAATAAAAATATATATAGATAAAAAGTAGAAAATGGTTTACCAAAAGAAAAAAAGGGACGCCGGTTAAAATTCATGTTTGAAGACAAAAGTTTTATAATAAATAACATTAAACAACATTAAGCATATGTAACACTATGGAATAAACGGGAATCCACACCAACTTAGAGATGGATTTATTATATATTGATGGACTCCTTTTAATCAGCTATGTGACCAGTTCTACCACCACTTTAATATCTGTTGAGGCTATAAATAAATAATAATAAAATATATTTTTATTATATAACATTTATATTATAATTTAATAAAAGTAATTTATATATTTTTTATAATTATATTTATTTATAAATTTAATTTATTAAAAAAAAAAATACTTAATTAAATTTAACATTTAATTCATCTCTCTTAAATTGATTGATTGTTAATTTGATTTTCAAAATAAATGAATTATCTGCTAAAAGAGATAATAAATCATCATGTATCAAAATAATTGATTTATTTCTCAATACATCCATCTTTAATTTGAAATCGCATAACCTCTTTACTATTTCTATCACTTTTGCTTCACTTGGATCTTCTTTACATTTCACTCTAATTACCCAAGGTCCTTGAATCTCTATGCCCTTAATTGGAAAGTTGAAAACATTTTCAATTTAGTATTTTTATTCTGTTGAAGCTTAGTTTCCTCTATCAGAGTGCAAAAATCAATGACATTGTTATCGATAATATCTATAGTACAAAACGTTTTATCTTGAACTATCAATTAGTATAATGAATTTTTCAACTATGGTAAGTACAATATGCATCTTTATTGAATGATTTAATTTTATGTATACTCCTATCAATCTCTAATGGTGGAGTTAGAGTAATGATATTTCACTTGTGAAAGAAACTTTTGTAATAACTTATGAGGTGGTTGTCATATAAATTTGCCTTCTGGGTTGATCTTATAAAAATAGCTTGTTATAAAGTTGAGATATAGCATTACCCATGATCTTTTCATCAATTTTAACATCTTTTGGCTTAGCTTTGTAAGATGATTCTCTTTGAAACTTCCTTTTTCAAGTTGGAGTAGATGTAGGTGCATATTTGAGATTGTTCAAAGCAATATATTTGACTTCTCTTTCTCTTATTTTATGACAAAGTTAATCAAATTATCTAAATATCTCGATAATAATTGACTCATACAGAGATGCAAGTAAATTTTACTTCAAGATATCTTATAATTTAATAACTGTAAAGTTATTAATCATTTTGGCAAGAAAACTAGTAATGAAGTACATAGCCATTTCTAGCCTCATTAGTTTCTTTCTTAAGATTATAAAATTATGCACAAGGAAAAAGATCATAAATATTGATAGAAAAATGTTTGTTAAAATGATGTGCTAATGGATCACTGATTAAATAGGTATATCATAAAACCAATTCAAGGTGCAATCTTTTAGGCTTATTAGAAATAACTTAATTATAAACTTGTCATTATAATTATATTCCAAACATGTCACATGATAGATTGAATATATTTTTATGGATCTCCTTTACCTTCATATAGTGTAATTTTAGGAGCTAAAAATCATGTAGCTAAAGGTTACACTACTATATCAGATGCTAATAGATTATGAAACAAGGCTTTTGAATTCATTGATTAGATATATTTTGGTATACCTTGCTGTAACTACACCACCTTAGCATGCAAAATTGAAATGGATTTCACAAAGGATTGCATGGTAGGAAAGGTAGGTGATATAGGACACAAAGCTTTTAAACATCTGTTATGAGTCATTTCATCAGGCATGATTATAGATATTTGTTGGAACTTTGTGTTTCCTATAAAACTGAAGGTGTAAATGCCATAACACTATCAATGGTATAAGTAGGAACACCTATGGTAGGGTTTACAAGAGGTTAATAAATATTACCAAAAGAATCATTTTATTTTTCATATGTGTTAGTGTGATCATATTTCTTTTTTACTATCAAAATATGAATAATGAAGAGTAAATTTGATCTAGGTGAGCATCATTGTATTCACCAAATTATTTCACATCAATAAACTAATATCTATTGTTCTTAGTATAGTCAAATTAACATGTATTTTTATTTTATATGATCATAATAAGCCCATCAAAAGGATGCATAGTGAGCCTTATAACATCTTAACTATATGATTCCTCTTGTTCCCTTTTCATACTCAACTTTATAGAAATATACATTAATGGTGTTTGTGCCTTAGCATGTGTTTTGATTCATTTTACTACATGGGAAGAAATATGTAATGAAAATTAAGGAAGATTGAATATAAAAAAAACTTATCCAATATAGCCATTGATTATTTATAAATTGAAAAACAAGCAATAGAAAGCAAGATTTTAGATGCTAGAATGGAAAAAAAATTGTATCAAAATTAGTAAATTCTCTTTAAATTCAGGATCAAAAGAGAGTGCCTTAAATGAGAGTGCCTTAAATGATAGATATTAAATATGAAATAAAAATAAAGTGCTTTCAATGTCAACTATTAAATTCAAGGTAAAAAACAAATTATTTTAGTGCCACATATTAAATACAAGGTCAAATAAAAGTTATTATAGTTGTTTATGATCAATAATTCATCTAAACCCTATGTCAATGTTTTTTAAGAAATGCTCGAATATAATGTGGGTTCACCAATATGTTTTATCAAAATTAGAATTAATTAGTATATTAACTCTAATAAAGATAAATGAATATAAATATAGTGAATGTTTAAAATTAGATTGCAACAAATAGAATAAAATTAATGTACTGAAATAGATTAAATATGATTGAATGAAAGAAGGATAACTATTAATGACAAAAGAAATACTTATATGTTTTCTATCTATAATATGATAATATGTAACTATTACTTGTGGTAGAAAAATGAACTCAAACCAATTTTGGAAGTGCCACAATAACTATGTCTATGACTAACTAGAGTTGAGATTGTCAAAAATAGGACAAGATGAACTAACACTATTGTCCTCCACAAGTTGATTCTATCCTTTGTCAAAAAAAAGTGAAAATTTGGAACATTCATATATGCCTACTTGAAACATGCAAGTGTGTATAAAATTGATGATCAAATGCTTGAGAATCATCAATAAATAACTCTTTGTATTTGAACCCTAATACAACTTGTAATAATTAAAAACCTACAATGAGAATTTAGGAAGTGTAATGGGTTGAGATGACCCAGATAACCCCTATAATGATTTATATCTATGTATGTAGCTAATACCCTAAAGAGGGAAATCAATCCCACATAATTCTCCCACTTAGTGTGTTTTGTGTAATTTTGATCTTTTTTCTACATATATGTATCTAGAGATTGCTTGAATAATTAATAATACCTAGATTTAAAATAAAAAGAAATGGCTCTTGCACTGGTTAGGGACTGATTCAAAGATTTAAATTTAGGTTTAAAAATAATATGGAATATTTGCTTAGTGCCCAATAATGTAAGTTTCCCTCAATATTAAGTTTTTCAAGTGAAATAATTAGTGAATTAGATGTTCCTTTATAGCAATATGAAAAGGAAAAAACTCATGCTAACTATCATAAAATTATGGACACTCCTATAATGGAGGGTCTACATTTTAAAATTAGTCATTGCCAAGGTGAAAGATATGATCAACCCATAGGGGTCAATATTGACTTCCAATATTGATCCATATAAGTCAGTCTTGAATTGAAGGGTAACATTTAAATTTTGGGATCTGAGATATGCATACATATTTTTAGAGATTTTTTCAGCAATTAACAACATTTTTGTAGGCGTGAGATAGAGAATTAGAAAGGGATAGGTATGTATAGGTACTTAGGAGAGAGTGAGGTGGTGAAATAGATATAGATTAATCAATCAAGTCAATGAAATTAAAATTAGGCCGAAATAAATAAGATCAAGAATTCATGACCAAATTTTTAGTGACTACAAGACCCAAAAAATATAAATGGACAAACCTATAGGAGTACATGCCTACTATTTGAGACATGACTATATAGATATGATTTTTTTCAAGAGCCAAGTGGATCTTAGTTCTCGAGGTAAGGATATATAACATGTGATAACTAATTCTAATGCAGTAATTCATGTACCTTTTGTATAATCATTGGGATAATTTTTAGCTTATTGGACCAAATAAAGACTCATGGGGGGTTAGGTTTATCTTAGAAATAGGTTAAAATATATATTGATTTTCTAAATGTGTCAAATTAGAAATATAATATAGGAATAAGAACTTTTAGCTAAATTGGGTTGTCTACATTATGCCTCCACTTTGATGTAAGTATGTGACTGAAATGCATGTGTGTATCAAATTATACATGTAAATAATTTTAAACACACTTAAAATAAAAATATAAAATAACGTAAAAGCATGAAAGGAAAAACATAAAATAAAATAAAAAGAAATTTCAACAAAGAAGTAAAGTCAAAAAGGGGGAAATAAAAGGACAAGAAGAGTAAGAATTCTAATAAATTTATGACTATTAAATTATATTAATTATTTTAATAAGAAAATATTTAAATTAAATAATTAATAAAATGATTTCTTAATAAATATAATTAATCATCAATTATTTAAAAGTATATATAATTAATAATTTAAAATTATTAAAATTTAATATAATAATAGTTCTTTTTTATGATTGATTAAGTTTCTAATCATTTTATATCAAGAGTTTTTATTTTTCCTAATGACGATTAATAAATATTTAATCTGTCAAAGTCATCATAAAATTATAACTTATAATATATTATATTCTTCTAAAAATTAATTATATAAATAATTTAACTCATCATTATATAAATATGAAAGATAATAATTTTTAAAATAAAAATAATCGTTATTATGAAGAAAAAATATCAAATAAAGTAATAGGAAAGTTCTTGTTAAGAAATAAGGCCAAACAAGTGAAAACAAAAAAAACAAGAAGAATAAATTTTTTAATAAATTTATGACTACTCAATTAATTCAATTCAAATAATTATTAAATTATATTAATTATTTCAATAACAAAATTTATTTATATTAAATAATTAATAAAATAATATCTTAATAAATTTAATTGGCCATCAATTAATTAATTATATGTATAATCAACAATTTAACAATTACTACTCTTTCTATAATTAATTGAGTTTTGAATCATTCTCTACTGAGGTTTTTTTGGTTGCTTCAATTTTTTCAAATATTAGCATTCCCCATATGTATAGGGTGGTTTGAATACATTTAATGTTCAACGAGTGTATATTATTTAATCATACTTCATTTGAAGTCATTATCATGATCTTTATAAATTCTTATTTGTATAGACCAATATGTCTCTCACGAATGTATGGGATATCATACATGCACAAAATTTCACATAAACCTTTTTAGAGTAATTATTATTGATGTTAGTTTACATGTCTGAAGCTATTTTTAAAGCTTTTTCTTGGTTTGTATAAATATTTTATGACCCAATTTCTTTATAATTATAGCTAATATCTCCATAACACAATTAAAGTAGGAAAGGTTATTTTTAATTTATTTTACAATCTTAATCACTTGTCTCCCATTTTTTACTTCATCTATAGCTTTTATGATTCTCCAGTATCGATATCTATTATTAGTACCTAACAGGGGTTATTGTTTTCACTTGAGGGCATTTTTGTGAGGTGCTTATAGGCAATGGTCAATCAAAGCATGATGTTATCTATGATTTTTTCAAATTTATCTATATTAATAGATGGTGGGCTAATATCTTAATGTTTTCCCTGTTAACATTAAGGAGTGGATAGTAGCTATGGATGGAGCCAATAGGATGGTTGTGTTTTGTATTATGTTTTTGTTACTGCTTTGACAAGCACAGAGAGGATGCAATTGTTTATGGAGGATGGTGGTAGTTGTTGCATGTTTGACAACAACAAATGGTAGTTTCCCCTATAGTTTCATGGAATGAAAAGTGTTTATCAGAACTTGCAGTCAGTTAGGGTTATGTTAGTATGAGTTTCATTGCTAAGCCAAAAATAAGTTAATGTGAGGGAAGTTGTGTTTCTTCCTGGGTGTAAAAGAGGTTCGATGTGTGTAATAAAAAATGGGCTACCTTCCTAGGGTGACATGCATTCTGAGCTTGAGCCCCATCATGAGCCTGAGTATCATTATGAGCCCAGACAAGTCACCTTTTGTTAGTTAATGGTCTAGCATCCTAATTTCAATTGTAATTTTTTTAATAATTGTTGTTGTTGGGGTATAGGCCCCCATATGCATGCATAAGCATGTATATATGAACATTTGCCTCAATTAATCAGAATATATTTGGGGTTTACATTTTCATATCAGTCATTAAGATTTATTGATGAACATGTAAAGCTTAGTATTTATCTTATAATAATGACATACCCTTTATCTTGATTTTGGGAGAAATTTTGATGAAACCCTAGTTGTATGTGAGTTTTGTATAAATATGGGTGTGATAAATAGCTTAGACTGATGTAAAAAAAATTATATATCTTTTAATGCATTTAAGTACTTACCCTTACCTAGGTGATGCCTTGAGAAGCCATAAGAACTTTGCAAAAATTTTGGGTTGTGTTTGGGGTTTGACCTTGCATTAAAGAACAACATTAAGATTGTTTTGTTAAATGAAAAAAAAAAGTGGGTTGCAATTAAAAATTTTGGTTGGAAATGATTTGCATTTTTTTTTTTTTGCTAAATTTTTTTGTTCTGAGAGGTCTTTGTGATCATTTATTAAGATGCAAAAGTATTGGAACAACATATAAAATTATAAAAATTATGCTCTTATTACAAGGGCTATTTTAGCTTTTAAATTTTTATATGGGTTATAGTTATTGGCACATTCCTTCATAGCGTCATTGGATTAATTTATGGAACTAGATATAAATATAAATTGGTGACTATAAATTCTCCCTTGAAGACAAAAAGGTTACCACATATTGTGTTTATTGGATCAACTGAGGTTTTATGGATTGGGTGTAACATTTGCTTGTTGGTTAGTGTCCATGTTGGTTTTCTTTATTGTTTTTTTTTAATTTAGCAAATGTTATTTCACCTACGTGTTAGCATGTGCATCATTTATAAAGTCCTTGGATAATTATCCTGGGATGCAAATGATTTCATTATCAGCAAAAGCTTTCTAGTTATGTTTTAACCATTATCATTAATAGAGAAGGCTGTAGGTGTTCTCTCTTTGGTAGGTATTCATGTTGTGAAAATATTATCATTTATCTTTTTGTATGTAACTTCTCTTACATAAGGCAATGAAATGAGAAATGTTATATGAGAAATACTATAAATAGCTCAACTGGGTAAGAAATTATGTGTTGCTAAGTTGACTTCTACTTATAATACTCAGTAAATGTGTGAATATAGATTGTTACAACTATTGATAAAATTTAATTAGTTCATTTCAATTATGTTTTGAATTTTTTTGCTTTAGTTATGTATTTTTAACTTTATGACAAGTAATTAATGGGAACTTGAGTTTTAAATTTAATTGACTAGTTTTAACTCTAATAGGAGGCATATGATCTCATGACAATGTAAGTTTAGTGCCAAACTGGTACATAGATTCCAATTAACTTGTACAATAGCTATTTATTATTGTCATTTATCAAATGCTTATTAGGGAGTTCGTTTTAGTTGTCATGTACATCAAGGTAACCAACGAGTTTTAGTAGATGACAATTAGGGGTAGTATCTGAAAGGCTTACTTGGTGTCATCTTTATTGATATTCTATAGCATGGCAGCTGGTTATTTATTTGCTCAATAATTCCATGAGTGTATCATCAGATTTGATTTAACTATAATTTTGTTTTCCATCTACCATTATTATGTCAAGATGATTATTGATTGGGATACTTTCTTCGTCATGATGAGTTTACCCAATGAAGTATTCATAATTAATAATGTGTCTAGAGAAGCTTAAATGATGCCATTAGAATTTAAATATAGAATGGTAAGGAGTATTATAGACAATTCTTTTGGCATATTCTTCTAAACACTCTGTAGAAGCTACACTATGACATTTGTTGCTTTAGTAACTTTTTGAATCTATTTTTCATATTCTTTATCAATTGACTTGAAATTTTAATGAGATTTCTAGAGCTTGTTGCATTCATATATTTTATCAGTTTAAAAATTATTTTCAATGTTTTTGCATGTGGTTATTTTCTAATAAGAATTGATAGATAATAAGTTGTTAATATTATTGTTCTGGTATTCTCCCATCTAAATCTTTGTGGATATAAACTTGACTTATTTTGGGTACACATAGATAAATAGATATGTTAATGGTATTGTGAAATACTTTCTATTTTTTCTTTCATGTATTCTTTGGTACTTCACAAAATTATTGAGCATTCTTATGAATCGTGACCAAGAACACATATTTTTTGGGGATTTTGTTCCACATTAATATCTACCTAAGATAGCTTTCTTGGATTTTGAGTTGCACTTGTCATGTTTGGTTTGTATTGGTACTATTATTTTCACTAGAGGGCATTTTTGTGAGGTGATTGTGGGCAATGGCCAATCAGAGGACCTTGTTGTCTATGTATTTTCCCAATTTCTATTGGACATAGTCTTTTGGTATCCTAAGAATGACATATTTATCATTGATGTCAAGCTTGGTCATGATTCATAATGCATTAATGACAAAGTAATCATATTGATATATTAGAGAGTATATGGCATATGTACAGAATAGAAGAGGTTGTGAGGCATCCATAGATGTCTTGGTTAAGTTCTAGTGTGTCATTTGATCATTTGGAAAGAGAAACATGCATCTTATAGCTTAAGAGAAACTAGACTATCACTACATGTCATGCAGATATGAATGAACTAGAAAGTTTGTGCATTTAGTATAGGTAATCAAAAAGTCAACAATGGTCAAAGGTTTTCATGGAGATGTTGTCTATAGTGCCAAGAAGATACCTTAAATATTTGGAATATTGAAGTTTTTATAGATCAAGTTATAAACCTTCAAATTTGATCTTACAGATTATGATGTGTCAGAGACTGTCAATTTTAATTACATTGAAATATGGGGTCAACTAGTCAAGATAGATCTAGCAGTGAGCATTCATCATCCAGATTGTGATCTAATGGTACCTGTGAAGTCAATATGTCAAAGGTTCCTTAGAGTTCATGCACTAGTGACATGTGTCTCAATCACATTGATTTAATAGAAGATTAATGTCACGTATATTTTCATGCAGATAGAGATTGATGTTGTGGTTTGAATCAATAGTCAATGTTCAAAAGGCACATGAGGGTTCTAAGTATCTTAATCGTAGAAGCACAAATCAAGGATCATTAGTGAGCATTAAATATTTAAAGATAGGATACTCCCAAGGAGATCAATAGAGTGTGTTTGATCAAGTTGTGTGAGGGCATGAGATAAAGACACGTGTCTATAATGTTTGCATTACACAGTGACTATTGGAATTTAAATTAGCAAAGGGAAAAACTAGTCTGTAGTATTTTGTTAATATCTTTTGATCTAGGAAGAATTTGAAGGTGATGTAAAAGTAAAAGTTAAATAGGACTTCAAGTTACATCGAAATAAGTATGTTATAAGTTTTTAATGTTTATAAAATCAAATTATATTGATCTCCAAAGTTGACTATGTATATGACCATGTTTTACAAGTGACATGAGAAAGATAATTGAGTTGTTCTTGATAGTATTTGATGTTTCAATATGAATCATATATTGGAGATTGTTATAGACTTCATGAGGACCATATGTGTGTATTTTGGAGGTTTGGCCAATCCATATTTAGTGTGAGCAAAGGATTAAAAATTGACTATGTTTATTGCATGCAATGATAGTTTAAGTGACCATCTTAGAAAGGCAAGTTGAAGGTGTTCTAAGTAGATTCAAGGAATAAAATGAGTATGGAGATGTTATATAAGTATATAAGTATTATGATAAGGAATTGGTTGTCATATTTTTCCCCTGATCAAATATAGATAGTCAAAATAGTATAACTATATTTTGACTATATATAACCAATCTAAGTGCTCATTTTGAGAGAGTTTATTTAAGTGCTTAGAGCTTGTGTTGAAGTGTATAAAGAACATGGAGATGTTTCAAAGGTCCTAAAGGGTTCACCCATGTGATATAATCATATAGATATGTGAAATATTTGAGATTTTACTATAGAAATTTGAGACTGTATTTTCTATGTATGAAGGGCTAAAAAGCAAGGAAACCTAATTAGTAGGTTCAATTATTGAATTGGTGTTCTAGGTGGCATGAACCCATGAGGGAGTGTGCAAGGTATATTGGAGATAGGTTTGATGTGTTTGAAGTTTTTTTAGAAGTTGAAAGTGGCCCAAGGAGTTGAAGTTGTAATGTATGAGTATGAAGGCCTAATTGTTTTAGGTCTCACCAAGACCTAATGGTGGTTTGGGGCTAATGAGGTTTTAGGCGATCTAAGGAGTGTGTGGATCTTATTTGTAACATGCATGAGGACCTATTTCAAATTATAAAAAGTATGGTAAGAATATTGACTGACAAATATGGGTTATACTAAGAGAGTGGTATAAATATAAAGCATTGTTGGCCTATTTGTGTGTGTGGTGGAAGTGTGTATTGAAGCGAAGAAGAGAAACTTTTAAAGAGAAGGTAAAATTCATTGAGGACCAATAGAGAGTGAAGATGATCAGTCATGTCTATCTCATCAGGTTGATGTAGGAGGACACATAGGTCATTGGACCTAATGAGCCTAGAAGAGGCAATTTGAGTGAGTTTGTCAAGAGGTAGCTTGAGAGAGATTAGAGGTGAAGAGTACAAAAAAGGGTACTTATCATAATTTGAAGAGAATAAAAAAGTGTTTAAGATGATCTATTTAAGGTATCTGATTGGGTACTTAGTTGACTAGAGGGTTAGTTCCTCTTTGTAAGATAAAACTTGCTAAAGGTCTAGTTGTTATGGGTGCTTAGCTAGATAGGGGTAGTAGCTCCTTATGGGATTGGTGTCTTAGTAAACTAATGGATTGGTGTTCCTTGATCAGTTAGTGCTGGTATGAATGTTGGATCTTATTTTATAGGAATGTAGTCCATCTTACAAGGTTTAATGGGTTTTATTCCCCAAGAGGGTTTCCCACATATATCATGTGTTATGTGTTTGATCTTGTTATATCTTCCTTATTCTTTGCATTGGTTGATTTGTATCCATCACGACTATATGTTATGAATATTTAAGAGTTAGGAATTAATTTAAATTATATTTCATCACTGATGCATCCCCCATAGTGATTTTACCTCTAATAATTGGTATCAAAGTGGGTCCTTTTAGAGTAGGTATAACAGCATGAAGGTGATCCTAAGCAACATAAGATGGATAAGCAATTGAAGATTGAGAATCAAGAGTTGAAGGCTCAAGTAGAAGTTACTTATGCATGTCTAAAATCAATTAAATAAAAGTATAACTAGTACAAGGCACTTTTAAAGAAGTACAGAGGTAAGATGAGTGAGTATGATCAAGAAGAAACTCTGAATAAGATCATGGCCTCAAGCTTTAAGGATATTAAGGATGAGTTAATCAAGATCAATAAGGAGTTAGAATCCTTGAAGGCAAGATCAAGATCAAAATATGATAAATAGGATATCAGCATTCTTGAGGATTAATTAAGGGTTGTAAAGACAAATCTGAGTTCAAAAGAGGAAAAATGCATACATCTCAAGACTTAGTTCAAAGAGACAAATGCCAAGTTGAGTGCAAATCAAGGTGAGCATGATGATTTGAACCCTAATCTTTATTCTATAAATATTATTGAAGATCAATCATGTTTATTGAAGGACAACATGGCTAAAGAATCTAAGAGGGATAAGGAGACCATCCAAGATCTCAAAACTTAGTTAGATGTTGCAAGTTCAACTATAATAGATAAAGAGGATGAGAGCATTCAATTGAAAACCAAACTAGATTCATTGAAGGATGAGCATGAATAATTTTTTGTCAAGGTAAACAAGACTAAAAAAGATCAAAAGAAGTCATCTCAAGACAAGAAGGATGTAAGCACCAAGTATAACATGAGAAGACCTATCAGGCAACTAAATGCTATAAGGTATGAAAGTTAATTTCATGGTTACTGATTTGCATGTAAGATTTTTGGTCATAAGGTAAGAAACTATAGAAGGAAGGGCAGCTAGTCAGATAAAGGTATGGATAATATAGTCTGCTATAATTGTCATGACATGGGACATATTACTAGATTATACCCCAGAATGTATGGGAAAAGACTAAGCTAGGTATGGAGACCTAATATAGTCAAGCTTGATCATAATGAACCTAAGAGACAAGATGTTATTTGTTTCAGTTATCATCAAGTTGGTAATTTTACAAGATATTGTATAAGCAAGATCCCAAGTCATAAAAAGGTGCATGGACATCCTAGTGTGCTCAAGAAAGGTCAATCCTTGATATGAAATCCTAAGGAAGTGAAGACCAAGAAAACTAATTCAGTTGAGATGAAAGATCAAGGTGGACTACCTGCTAAAATAAAAGAGGAATCAGATATAAAGAAGGTTCAAAAATGCCAAGAGAATGTCTTATCTATCCAAATATAAAAGGAGAATCAAAAGTCATTTCAAGTCAAGCTCAAGGAAAATACAAAATTTATAATTGAGGCTAGTCCTAAGGTATGTATGGATCCAAAAGAACATCTTGATATTATTGATTAAGTTTCATGCAAAGAACATTAGTTGTCAATACCTAGTGATGAGGTTTTTTTTTCATATGAAAAGGTATGCCATGAATCTATGTTGTCTCAATATGTTGTCAATTCTATCTTAGAAGAAAATGATAATATTGTAGTGGATGAGAAATTTTCTTTTCTTAAGTCTAAGTAAAAGAAGAAGAACTATTTGTTTCAAATGACCAAGGAGGAGAAGGAATATGATGAGTTGTGAGCGAGCAACTCCTGGTTTCACATTGTTTTAGGACATTGTGGGTTAGGGTGTCTCTATCTAGGATTCAAGGAGACACTTAAGAAGCAAGAGGAAGCATGGTGGATGCTAGTTTAAATTTGATTGATATTACAAGATAATAATATCATTTGAAGATGTGTTTCCCTAAGGGTGAGCTAACTCTATTAGCTTGAGTGGCTTGAAGAAGATGTGCATGATGTGACGGGGATTATATGTGAAGATGATTTAGTTATGATAGAAGTGTGAAGGTGTCTTCTATAGTTGTAATTCAAGAATATTTATATGATGACTTGATCAAACCAAGTCATATATTTTAACAAGGTATTGAATCTTCATGCATGAACAAAGAGAGCTTGTGAGTTATGTAGGTAGATAGGTCCAAGGATCATGGAAGGCCAAGTTTCAATTGGTGTATATCAAATAAGAGATGACATGAGATAGAGATTGATGTTAGGGGGATATTTATAAGCTATTTGATCAATTTTTTAGGTCAAATACTAAGTTGGCATATTGAGGAAGAGACCTTTTATCATTAATGTGAAATGGGGAGAAATATCAAAATGGAGGAGTTGGTTAGATTGAGAGAAGGCATTTTGATTTAGTTTTCCATCAATGAAAAGGGGGATATTATTGTACATAGTATCTTGGTGTCTTAATAATGTCATGGTTGTCATTGATGTCAAGCTTGGTCATGATTCATAGTGCATTAATGACAAATTAATCATATTGATAGTTTGGAGAGTATATGGCATATGTGCAAATCAAAAGAGGTTGTGAGGCATCCATAGATGTCTTGGTGAAGTTATAGTGTGTCATTTGATCATTTGGAAAGAGAAACATGCATATTATAGCTTAATAGAAGCCAGACCATCATTTCACATCATGCAAATATGAATGAACTAGAAATTTTGTGCATTTAGTGTAGGTATTCACAAAGTCAACGATGGTCAAAACTTTTCATGGAGATATTGTTTATAGTGCCAAGAAGGTACCCTAAATATTATCACTTTTGAAGTGTTTTATATCTTAAATTATAAACCTTAAAATTTGATCTTACAGACTGTGATGTGCCAGAGATCGTCAAGTTTAACTGCATTGAAATCTAGGGTCAACTAGTCAAGATAGATCTAATGATGAGTGTTCATCATCCAAATTGTGATCCAATGACACACGTGAAGTCAATATGTCAAAGGTTCTTGAGATTTCATGTGCTAGTGACATGTGTCTCAATAAATTTTATTTAATATAATATCAATAGCATGTGGGTGTTCATGCAGATGGAGATCAATAGTGCAGCTTAAATCAAATAGTCAATGCTCAAAAGGCACACAAGGGTGCCAAATATCTTAATTATAGAAGCATAGATCAATGATCAATGGTGACCATCAAAGAATTAAATACCAAGATACTCCCAAGGAGATAGAAGGAGTGAATTTGAGAAATTTGTGTGAGAACACAAGATGAAGACACATGTCAGTGATGTTTGTATTACATATTGACCGTTGGCATTTGAATTAGCAAAGGAAAAAACCAGTTTGTAGTATTCTGATAATATATTTTGATCTAGGATGAATTTGAAGGTGATGTAAAAATAAAAATTTAAGAGGACTTCAAGGATCTTCCATATAAGTTATAAGGTTTGAATGTTTTTATAGTCAAAAGATATTAACCTCCAAAGTTGAATGTGTTTGACCATGTTTTGTAAGTGACCCAAGAAAGATAATTGAGTTGTATTCATAGTATTTTGATGTTTCAAGATGAAATATAAATTGGAGAGTGTTATATACTCCATGAGGACAATATGTTTATATTTTGGAGTTTTTAACAATCCATTTTTAGTGTGAACAAAGGCTTAAAAGTTTATTGTGTTTATTAATTACACTGACACTTTGAGTGACCATCTTGAAAAGGTAAGTTGAAGGTGTTCTAAGTAGATTTAAGGAATAAAATGATTATGGAGATGTTCTAAAAGTCTTTGAGTCTTATTAAAAGGCATTATTTATCATAATTTTCCCTTGATCAGATATGGAGAGTTAACATAGTATAACTATATTTTGACTATATATGACCAGTTTGAGTGGTCATTTTGAGAGAGTTTATTTAAGTGCTTAGATCTTATGTTGAAGTGTATAAATCACATGGAGGTTTTACATAGGCCCTGTAGGTTTCACCCATGTGATATAATCATATGGCTATGTGAAATATTTGAGTGTTTATTTAAGAAGTTTGAGACTATATTTTATATGTACAAAGGGCTAAAGAGTAAGGAGACCTAACTGGTAGGTTCAAGTATTGAGTTGGTGTTTCAAGTGGCATGGACCCATGAGGGAGTTTGAAATAGAATATTATAGATAGATTTGATGTGTTTTAAGTTTTCTTAGAATCTTAAAGTGGCCCAAGGAGTTGAATTTTTAACGTATGAGTATGAAGGCCTAATGGTGGTTTGGGGATAATGAGGTATTGGCCGACCTAAGGAGTGTTTGGTTCTTACATGTAACATGTATGAGGACCTATTTCAAAGGTAGAACAAGTATGGTAACCATCTTATCCAACCAAAATGGGTTATACCAAGAGAGTATTATAAATATAAGCCATTGTTGGCCTATTTATGTTTGTGGTGGAAATATGGATTGAAGCGACGAAAAGAAAGTTTGAAAGAAAAGGTATAGGTAAATGAGGACCAACAGAGTGTGAAGAGGATTATTTACACATATTTTATCAATTTGATGTAGGAGGACACATAATTCATTGGACCTAATGAGCCTAGAAGAGGTAGTTTGATCGAGTTTGTCTTAAAGGCAACTTGAGAGAGTGGAGGTGAAGAGTGCAGATAAAGGTGTTTATCATCAGTTGAAGAGTAGAAACAAGTGTTTAAGATGATATTTTCAAGGTATCTAAGTGGGTACTTAGTTGCCTATGGGATTGGGTCCTCCTTATAATATAAACCTTGCTAAAGGTCTAGTCATTGTTGGTGCTCAGCTAGATAGGGGCAACAGCTCCTTATGGGATTTTTGTCTCACTAAACTAAGGGATGGGTGTTCCTTAATCAGTTTATGTTGGTTTAAATGTTGGATATTTTTTATAGGACTATAATCTATCTTTTAGGGTTTAGTGGGTCTTATCCCCCAAGAGGGTTTCCCACATATATCATGTGTTATGTGCTTGATCTCACTATATCTTCCTTGTTCATTGCATTGTTTAATTTGTATGAATCATGATTGTATGTGTTGAATGTTTAAGAGTTAGGAATTGAATTGGATTATCTTACATCATTGATTCAGCCCCCCTCTCATTGATTTTACCTCTAAAAATTTCTCTATGTTAGCAAATGGTGGGATAATATTGTACTATTTTCCCTATTAACATTAATGAATGGATAATAGTTGTGGATGGAGCCAATGGGATGGTTGTGTTTTGTATTATGTTTGTGCTATTACTTTGAAAATTGTAGAGAGGAAGTAGTTGTTTATGGATTATGGTGATAGTCATCATGTGTTTGGCAGAAAAAAATGGTATTTTACCCTATAATTTCATGGCACAAAAAATGTTTATCAAAGCTTGTAGTCAGTTAGGGTTATACTAGTATGAGTTGCATTGATATGCCAAAAACAAGTTAATGTGAGGGAATCCATGTTTATTGATAGGTGAAAAATTGTTTTGACATATGTAAGAAAAAATGGGTTGCCTTCTTAGGATGACCTACGTTTTGAGATTGAGCCCAAGTTGCACTATGATCCCAAGCAAGTCACTTTTTCTTAATTAATGGTCTTACATCCTAATTTCAATTGCAATTTTGGTAAATAATTTTTGTTGTTTGGGTATAGGCCCCCTTATGCATGCATGATTATGCATATATAATCATTTACCTAAATGAATCAGAGTATATTTGGGGTTTACATTTTTACATCAATCATTATGATCTATTGATGAACTGTAAAGATTATTATTTATCTTATAATAATGGCATACCCTTTATCTTGATTTAGGATAAATTTTAATGAAACCCTAGATGTATGTGAGTTTTATATAAATATAGGGGTGGTAAATAGATCATCCCAATTTAAAAAAAAAAAAATAGCCTTGGATGCATTTAATTACTTACCCTTACCTAGATGATTACTTGAGCAACTATAGGAACTTTATAGAATTTTTGGGTTGTGCATAGGTTTTAGTCTTGCGTTAAAGATAAACATTAAGATTTTTTTGTTGAAAGATAACAAAAAAGTAGGTTGCAATTCAAAATTATGGTTGGAAACAATTTTCATTTTATTTTTTTGTTAAAGTTATTGTTATGGGATGTCTTTGTGATCATTTATTGAGCTATAAAAGTGTTGGAATAACATATAAAATTATAAGAATTCTATTTTTGTTACAAGGGCTATCTTTGTTTTTAAATTTTTATACAGGTTATAATTAGTGGTAGATTCCTTCATAATGTCATTAGAATAATTTATCCACCTTGATTTAAATATAAATCAGTGACTATAATTCTCCCTTGAAGACAAAAGGGTTACCATGTTTTGTGTTTATTAGGTCAACTCGGGTTCTATGGAGCCAATATGATGGTTGTGTTTTGAATTATGTTTGTGATAGTGCTTTGAAAAATGTAGAGAGGATGTAGTTTTTTATGGAGGATGGTGATAGTCTTTACATGTTCAACAATGAAAAATGGTGGGTTCCCCTATAGTTTTGTAGCATAGAGAATGTTTATTAGAGCTTACAACCGATTAGGGTTATGCTAGTATGAGTTTCATTTCTAAGCCAAAAGAAATTTAATGTGAGGGAAGTCCTATTTATTCATAGGTGTAAAATAAGTTTGATGTGTGTAAGAAAAAATGGGCTACCTTCCTAGGGTGACCTACATTTGGATCCTGATCCCCATCTTGATCCTGAGTTGCATTATGAGCCTAGGCAAATTATCTTTTCTTAATTAATTGTCTTTCATCTTAATTTAAATTTTAATTTTGGTAAAGATTTTTTTTGGGGGTATAGGCCCCCCATATGCATGCATGAACATGCATATATGAGCCTTTTGCCTCAATGAATAAAAATATATTTGGGGTTTACATTTTTAGATCAGTCATTATGATCTACTAATGATCCTGTAAAGCTTATTATTTATTTTATAATAATGACATACCCTTTATCTTGATTTTGGGATAAATTTTAATAAAACTCTAGATGTATGTGAGTTTTATGTAAATTTTAGGGTGGTAAATAGCTTGGCTTGATGTAAAAAAATTATATAGCGTTGAATGAATTTAAGTACTTAACCTTACTATAGACACTATAAAACTACACACAATGATTCTAGCTATTGAAATACCTCCAGACCCCTTAGGGACCACCCAACCTCTTTTGACCATAAATGCAAGTCAAAAAACCCACTAAACCCTAAGTTAAGTTAGCTAACTAGATAAACTAACTCACTAAATTTCCCTTTTAACGCATATTTCTTCAACCCTCAACCATCAATGGTCATCTTGACCACCGATAGTTACCCAACTATTGATAGTCACTGTGACTGCTGATGGTTAAACTTGACTATCGATGGTCAAGTCTTCCCCATCTGAACAAAGACAACTTGAGGTGTGTACAAGATAGCATGTAAATATTTAAATGGACATCAAGCTAATGTATCACAAATCATAAAATCCATTAGCCAAACCTCCTATGAAACCTTTTACCTCCATCTCTCTTTGCCTATAAAAGGAGTGGAGCAGGAGGTGAAAAAGGATCCAATAATTTTAGTAATCAAGAAATCATGCTATCAACTAGTAGTCATCAAGAGATTCTAGCATCAAGAAATTCTTTTCAAGTCTTCCCTCCTGTAAGTCAGTAACCATGACAAAGACCTAAACCTCTACCAAAATTATTCTTTAGGTAAAGTACCATTACTCTACCCAAATCACTCTCAAATCATCTACCAACTATCAAACAATTAGTTAAGTATATTTATAGTTTTCAAGTTCTTATTATTTATTTTTTGATACCTCATCCCTAACCAAACATTTAAAAATTTGTTACATGATCATTGATGATCTGGGAAACAATTCAATTGACAATTCAAGTGATGGTTTTACCCCAATTGATGATGAAACTTTTGGGAGCTCTAACGTTTGCACCGTAGCTCCAATTGACTCCCCATTTGAACCGTTGGAAGTCTTAGAACAAGTAGAACATGGTGAGATGTCATAGAGATCTGATTGATGGTTTTTGACCTCTAAAACCTAATGGAAGTTCCCCAAATTTTAATTTTAGTAATGCAATTTAAAAATAATAAGTTTCTAAAAATAGTAATTCCTCAACTTTTATATTGTTTTAAATAATGGAAGTTAAACCACTTAATCTCCCTCAATATTGGTAACCTTCCACAACCTCCTCCTACTTTTTAAATGTGTTTAAATAAATATGTAACCCAAAATAGAAATCAGACATCTCTTCTTAGAGATAAGCATATAGTTGTATTACGATCTTGAGTAATAAAACATCTCTTCTAAGAGAATTCATTGTTATTGTGTTATTTTTGTGTTCTTAAAATATCTGTCAATCAAAACTTCTAAATTTTGGATCAATTTACCTCAGCTATATCCCTTTTATAAACACCCTTAGAACCCACAACAACCACTGATGGTCACCCTGACCACCGACGGTCACCTTAACCACCGTCGGTCATCCCAACCATCGACAATCACTATGGTAAGAAATAAAAATAAGATATTTCTACCTACTTACCCTCAACTAAATTCCATTTTATGTATTTTTTCCTATTCTTAGAGTCTCCACCTATTTTTTGAACCCAACCTGACCTATTTAGCATTAGTATTGACCCATTTATTGTTATAATTAGTTTATTTTCTTTATCAAGTATTTATTCTTCCTTCATTCCATTTTATTATTTTATATCATTTGATGCAAATAATTCATCTTTATTTATTTCAACTTTACTATTCTAAGAGAGTGGATTGACATCCTCTTATTAAGCTCAAGCTTATTGGATCTAGCTAACGCTAGGCAATCCAACTTCCCATCCATTTAAAAACCCCTTTGGTTTAGTATTTTATTATCTACAAATCATTCTTCCCAAGACAAAGAAGATCTATTCATAATTGTCTAGATCATGCACTCATAATCAAATAGGTTCTTTTACCATACTCATATCTAATTTTATACTTCTTTTCCAAGAAAATAAACTAAAATTGAGGGAAACATTCTAGCACACCCATTGGGACCTGGTAGCATATAGGTGCCTATTTCAAATTAATTTCTGCTCATTTCTTAATTTGGAAGCAAGTAATGAAACTAGTAATAGGGTGTGTAGAAGAATACCTAGTAAAAGTGCACGCATGATCCAGATGATGGTGATAACTCCTCTTTGGCTTGGAAGGAATAACCTAAAAATAAGAAAGACACTAGAAAAAAGGGTTGTTATATGGATGTTGAGTGGACTACCTAGTGTGAGCTAGATCTAAGAAGCGTATGCTTGCTAGGAGGCTATGAATCCACTGTTTATAATAATTAAGTTGATATAAATGAAAAGAAAGGAATCTTACATTCAATAACTAGAAAGTAAATGCATGAAAGATGACATGAAATTAAATTTCTAGTTAAACAAAATGACTAAATATAACAAAAGTGGGATAATACTTGTGCTAAGATAGTTGGGGTTAGGTTCAAAAAATCTAAAAAGTCTTTGTGAATAGATAGAAACATAGAAAATAGGGTTTAGTTGGGGTCAAGAGGGTGAAAATAACTTGTTATGTTTTACCATAGTGACCATAGGTGGTTTAGTGAATTGTCGATGATTGGGCTAACCATTTGTGGTTTGGTGATCATCATCAGTTGAGGTGACCATTAGTGGTTAGGCTAACTATCAGTGATTACCTATGAAATTCTAGAAATGTTTAGAAAAGTGATGGTAGATTGGGTAATGGGTCAAACAGAGGGATATTATGGATTTGAAGGATGGAAAACAAGATAAAGATAGGTATGGATAGGGTAGGGAGGTTAGAAATGGAATAGATCAAAGAAAATAAGCATGAGATACCTATAAATTAATGGTGTAATGCTAAAATAATTTGGCTAGAGTGATATTAATTTGGCCATTTAAAGTGATTTTGTAGAGGTTCAAGTCTCCATTGATGTTTCTTGTTCTCTAAAGTAATGTTGGATACCTATATGGAAAATAGATTGGAGGTAGATTGCTAGATTTTTGGATCATTTTCTTCTCGTGTATCTCTCCTTTTATAGCATGAATTTACTAAATGTGCAGGAGGAAGTTACTAATTGGATAAAGGAGAAATTTTGTAATGATGATACTTTAAAATTGGTTTTCATCATAAAACAAAAGTTGCTAAATGTGTCATACTTATAACATACAACTGGTAATGCTTTTAAACCAAGCTTGGAGTACTTGATTATTGATGGTCAAGCTAACCATCAGTAGTTAGGTTGACCATCAGTGGCCAAGGTTCTAGAGGAGAATGGGTTAAAAGGGGTTAATTAAAAATTCAAGTCAGAGGAGTTAGGGTAGGGGGTTCAAGTCAGTAAATTAATAAATGGGCTAAGTCAACCAAGTGGTCAACTAGCTTTAGGGTCAAGTAGGGGTTCAAGGCATTTTGACATCTAAAACTATGTAGTTTTCAAGTGTCTACATTTTGCCCCTTTTTATGTGGATTTGAATTAAGAAGATACAAAAAAATAGATTATGGGTCAAGGTATGGTTGCCTTGAGTAGGGGAGGAGGTATTTCTCCTCAAATTAGGAGTTGATGAGGTGAAAGTGAAATTGGGTTAGGTTTTGATAAAGTGGTAAATGGTGAGTCAAGAGGTAGGTGACATAAAAGAGTTAGGTATTTGAAAGGTAAACACATGCACAAAATGTGACTAGGTGTGATAATCAAGATCTCACAAAGACTAAAGTGTCAATGTTGATAAAAATAAGGTCAGGTGTTAGGGAGACATATGACAAGGTAATCGGTCCACAACATTGGTCATAGCCAATTAGGTCATTCGTACCAAGTCATCTAAATAGGGTTAGTGTTCTACATAGGTATCTGGGGTAGGAAGTGCTCCCATGAAACAACACAAATGGTTAAGTTGTGCATGAGGTGGTATAAATTCTAAAATTGCAACATGGAAAGGTTGGTCATTGTGATCAAAATGATCAAGGTAAGGTCATCATAAAACATGCAAATGTTCTGGTAAAAAATAGCCAACATCAAGGTAGATGTGGTCAAATAGGTTAGCTGAAGAAGGGTAATCTCTAATAGGACCAATTTTGGTTTGGTGGAGAGTAGGTGATCTCACAAAATGTCAGCACCTAGGTGGGGTGTATTGAAAATTTTGAAAAAAGGTAAAGGATCCTAACCATCAATGGTTATGATTTTCCCTAGGGTCAATTGTTAATGGTCACCTTGACCATTGATAGTTAGGGAAACCCTAAAAATTAAGGGATAAAAATTAAAAGTGATAAGTCATTTACACTTTGGACTTGTAGCAATTTCTCTTTGGTGAATTTGTGCATTTTGTCTTTTTGTCTGTGAGTTGGCTAAGGTGGAGTGGATTGATTGGTTGATTATGTTACAGAGTTGACCAAGTGTGAATTCGATGGAAGGTGGATTAGGACATGTTTGAGTGGTGGGATGAGGGCTCTAATTGTGTTAATGATTGAAAAAAGAGGTAGGAGAAATTTTTAAATTCATAGTATAGTTTAAATTGTTATTTTGGAGTTGAGTTTGATAGGGATAGGGTTTGATAATGGTGTCAGGTAAGGTTAAGGTAAAATGATGCCCTAGATGAGTTTTAGGGGAAATTGGTAAATTTCATGGATTAAATTGAGCAAGGGAGGTTGTGTTATGTTTGAAATGTGTTATGGATTAAGTTTATGTAGGTTAATGTGTTCAATTTAGGTGGTTTGGAGAGGTGGGGAGAGGTTTAGGGTTTGAGTTACATTATTGATGATCACACATAGTGACCATCGATAGTTCAAATCAACCACTGCCAATCAAGTTCCAGGGTAAAACGTCCTATTGGGACTATTAATAGTTCAATGAACCATCGGTGGTCAACATTCTAAAGGTAGGTTAGGTTAAATATTTGTAATGGGGTAAAAGTTTGTAAAGTGGTATAACATTAAAAGCTTATTGAAGTGTTATGAAAGGAAGGTTAAAGGTTATGTAAGGTTTGTTAAAGTGCTTATGGTTATAAATTTTGTGTTTAAATAGGGTGAAGAGGTGATGAAAATTATGTGATTTGAAGGGTTTATGGTATAGGGTTTAGGTTTTTGTGTGGTTTAAAGGTAAATGAATGTATAAAAAGTGTGATAAAGTGTAGAAAGTGATCCAAAACCTTGATGGCTAAGCTGGCCCCTTTTGACCACTCGATAGAGTGGAATATAGCATCCTCTTGTTGTCTTCATCCAGGTTTCCATAATCTAATCCTCTTCCACTAGAGCAAAACTCTGTGGATCAAGCTCATCAATGTTGAGTTGTTCTGTTGCAACTAAAGTGTCCAAGAGAGGTGGATGATATGGTTTGAGGAGCTCCACATTGAATATTGGATGTAGACCAAGGTAGGCTAGTAGGTTTAACTCAAAAGCATTTTCTCCAACTCTTTTGGTGATGGTGTAGGGACCATATCACAGAGGCCAAATATTTATGTGTGGGCTACAAGTCATTCCTTCTAAAGCCACAACCAAACCTTGTCACCCACAAAAAAATGGTGTGCAATCCTATGTTTGTCATGGCATTGCTTATACTTTTGATTCATCTTCTCCAAGATGTCATGAACTTGTTGCTGGAGGTGTTGCATTTGTTTAATAAACTTTGTAGCTTTTCCTACCTCAGATCTTCCATGAGGTGTGTATTCCATGGTGGAAAATGGAATAGTTATATCAACTGGTGCCATGGGTTGGAACCCAACACATATTTGGAATGGACTGTGCTTGGTCGAGCTGTGCAGTGCCTGATTGTATCCATGTTGTATGAAAAGAAGTCCCTCATCCCATGTGCATGGATGTTTGGAGTGATACATCTGAATCATGTGAACAATCAAGCAATTTACCACCTCTATTTGACCATTAGTCTATGGATGGAAGGCTGTGGACTTCATCAACTTAGTTTCCATCATCTTCCATAGAATGGACCAAAAGATGCTTAAGAACCTGCTATCTTGATCTGAGACAATGGACTTGGGAAGATCAAAATGGAGCCATACATGACTAAAATATAGTTGAGCAATTTCCTCAGTAGATATATTTTTCTTACAGGTAATCATGATAGCCATTTTTGAAAAATGATCAACTACCAAAAAAATACAGTCCTTACCATGTTTTGAAGTGGGAAAACCTAAGAGAAAATCTATTGAGATAGATTCCCAAGGCTTGGTTGGTTCTGGCAATGTGTGTACAATCCTTGCTTCTTATTTGTTGGCTTGGCTATCGCACACAGGGTGCAAGATTTGAGATATCTTTCCACATCCATTCACATATGGGGCCAGTAAAAGTGTTTTTAAAGAACTACCAATGTCTTCTCAATACCAAAGTGTCTAGCTATCCTACTGAAGTGTGCTTCCCATATCATCTTTTGTTGCTCTGTAATTGGAACACAAATGTGCCCCATATGACAGAGGACATTATTTTGCAAATAGAAATTAGAAACATGTGTACCTTTTGGAAGTGCTTGATATGTATCAGCAAAGGTAGGATCTACTTCATACAGGGCACCCTAAGTGGTAGTCTCATGTCTGCACAGGTCCAAAACTATTGTGAGTGCAGTAATTGGTGGGTGGCTCAGACAATTTGCAGCTATGTTTGAGCTCACATTTTTGTGTTTGATTATCAGGTGGAATTGCTGAAGATATGTGGCCCACTTTTGATGCCTCTCATTTTAGAGCTTGTTTTGTGTTTAGATGAATTCCAATGGTCTGTGGTCAGTGTGGATGACCATTTCTTTCCCCAAGATGTAGTGTTTCCATTATTTTTAGGCTTGCACAATGGCATAGAGATCCTTATCATATGTTGGATATTTACTTACTATATCAGTGAAAGTTTCACTGTGATATGCAACAAGATGGCCATGTTGCATGATGATAGCTCCCATGGCATATTCAGATGCATCTGTCATCAACTCAAAAGGTTAATGTAAATCTAGCAAGGCAAGAATAGGGGCTGAACAGAGTTTGTTTTTTAAATTCTCAAATCCCCTTTATTGTATTTCACCCCATTGAAATACAAATTTAGCTCCTCCTTTAGTTACTTGGGTTAGTGACCAAGCAACATGTGAAAATCCAAGAACAAACATGCGGTAGAAATTTTCAAGACCCAAAAAGTTGTGAAGCTCTGTGAGGGTCCTTAGTGTGGGCCATTCTTGAATAACCCGAATCTTTTTTGGATTAACATGGACCCCTTCCTTATTCACAATGTACCTGAGGTACTAAATTGTTGTCATCTTGAATGTGCATTTGTCAAGATTTGCATACAGCTTGTGCTCTCGAAGAGTTTAAAGCACCTTACGAACATGTTGCAAATGTTCTTCCCATATTCTGCTATAGATGAGTATGTATCTAAGTAGACAACCACAAATGAGTTAGTGAAGGGTCATAGGATGTCATCTATCATCCTCATGAAAGTTTCAGGTGCGTTAGTTAAGCCAAAAGGCATAACCAACCATTCAAAGAGCCCCTCCTTAGATTTGAATGCAATCTTGTAGACATCAGTGGGATCGATGGGAATTTGGTGATAACTAGATTTGAGATCAATTTTGGTGAAGAACTTTGCACCACAGAGCTGGTCTAGTAGGTCATCAATCCTGAGGAGAGGATTGTGATTATTCACAGAGATTTTATTTAGGGCTTGATAGTCAATGCAAAGCCTCCATGTTCCATCTTTCCTCAGTGCCAAGATAATTGGGATACCATAAGGAGAAGAGCCTGGCCTGATGTGACCCTTTTGGATCAATTCTTGAATCTATCTTTTTATCTCATCATTCTCCAAAACTAATCTATGATACATGGGACTATTAGGCAAAGGTGACCATGGGATCAAATCGATAGAATGTTTTACCTGGCAATGCAGTGGAACTCCTGTGGGTGACTTGAATAAGTCATCATATTCTCCTGTGATTCATCCTATCTACTTTTGTTGTTGTGTTGATTGTGTAGTTAGGACTGCAACATCAGTGTTCTTGGATTTCTATGGCTTGACCACCATGAGAACAAATTTCTTTGTTTTCTCCACCAATCTCTTTCATTGCTTCACACTGATCAGGGAGACAGATGTGGGAGGTGGTACCTCTAGTACCCTATAGCACCATGTTCCAAGAGTGAGGGTGATCCTTCAGGTTCATGATTCATACATTCCATGCCGCTCATACATGAATGGCTGACCAAAGAGTACATCACAAACATCTAGATTGACCACATCACACAAGACTTCATCTTGGAATGGTTTTATAGCATATGAAAGAAGACATGGATGGGTGACATGGAGGTCTCTCCCTGGGCTCAACCATCTAATATTGTAGGGCTTTGGATGAGGCTTCATGGATAGATTTAGACTTTTCACAACTTTCGTAGATATTAAATTCTTTTGACTCCCACTATCAAGAATGAAATGTAAAGGCTTAACTTTTACACATAATTTGGAGTGGAACAATCTTTCCTTGTCATCTAGTCTTTCCTCACAGTTATGTGATGAAACGACAATGGTGTCAGGTTCAGCATCTATAATTTCTTCTTCATCCTCTTTGACGATGGGTTGTGTATGAGGTAAAGTGGTAGACATTGAGTATTGTGACTTAGAAAGCAATGACTTGATGGCTTGACATTCTTCTTTGGAGTGAGTTCCAATTTTGTGGTAATCACACCATTTTCTAGCCTTCCCTTTCTGGGATTTCTTATCTTGAAACTCCTTTTGCTTCCAATTTGGGCCTCGTGTTTGACCTTCCTTATCACCTTTCCATTTTGAGGGTTGACTCTTTGTATTCTTTCTGCCAAGCTTCTGTTTAATCTTTACTGCAAATTTGTATGCCTCACCAAGGGTTTCCAAATTGAAGAGTTTCATTTCCCCTCATATGTAATATTGTAGTCCACCATGATATTTGAGAGTCTTATGTTTCTCACTATCTTGAATGCCCAATCTTGCAGATAAAGAATGAAAAGTGTCCATGTAATCTTGAACAGATTGGTCCTTACCTTGGTGAAGTTGTTGCCATTGTATGTAGAGATCATCATAGGCTCCGATGGGATAGTATTCTTCTTTCACCACTTCCACAAAATCATCCCAGGTAGGTTCCACCTCATGGCCAATGTCATCTGTACTGAACCTCTTTTTGCATACTTCCCACCAGTTTTTCATAGGCAATGTTGATTTCAAAAGAGCAAAAGTAATCTTTTCTCCATCAGTGAATTTATTTATAGATAAGTAGGAAGACAGTTTATCCAACCAATTTTTTACTGCATCAGCATTGATTTTGCCTTAAAATTTAGGAATATCAAATTTTACCTGGACCTTAAAGGGTGTTGGGGCACTAAAAGGAAGTTCCCTAGATGAGGCGCCAGGAAGTTGAGCTGCAGAGCTAGGATTTCCCATCGAAAGTGTTTGAAGAATTTGGGCAAATTATTGTAGCATCTGTGCTTGTTGCCATTGGAGGGCCTCATTCACCATTTCCTTAAAAGGATCAGATGTCTCAGTGTCATCCACCATTTGAAGTCATTTGGAGTGAACAAGTGGAAAATTAGGAAGCTCTGTTGTTTCCCACCCAAGCTTCTTGTAGCCTGACCTCATCCTCGAGATCATACACTCTCAAGACAAACCGTTCTAATACCACTGATCCAAAACTTAGAAGTTTTGATTGATAAATATCTCAATAACATAGAAATAACATAGTAATAATGAATTCTCTGAGAAGAGATGTAGCATTACTCAAGATTGCAATACAAATATATGTTTATCTCTGGGAAGAGATGTCTGTCTTCACATTTCAGGTTACCTCTTCATTTATACACAATTTTAAAGCATGGGGAGGATTTGGAAGGTCACCAATCTCAAGGTATATGAAGTGGTATGACTTCCAATATTTAAAACAATACAAAATTTGAAGAATTACTATTTTTAGAAACTTACTATTTTTAGACTGCACTATTATAATTGAAATTTGAGGTACTTCCATTGGGTTTTCAGGGGTCAAACTTCATTGAGCAAAGCTCCATGCCATTTCATGACGTTCCCCTCATTCTTATCTTTCCAATGGTTCAAACAGTGAGTCAATTGGAGCTACGGTGCAAAAGTTATGGCTCCCAAAAATTTCGTCATCAATTGGGGTGGAACTGTCACCCGAATTGTTGCCTAAATTGTTGCCTGGATCAGAAAGTTGTTTGAAAAGTAGTGTTAAGTGGTGAAAAAGGTTAAATATGGGTGTTATAGGATGAGAAATCTAAAAATGGATTGGTGGGTAGAACAAGGTGAAAAACATGTTAGGTGTAGATAAATGTGCTAAGATTTAGATAAGTTTATCAAAAATAATGCAGAATAGGGTACTTGTTGGTGATAGAAGTAGTTGTTAATATAAATAAAGGTAGAGGGTGATGGTGAGGGTTAGAGGTAAAAATAATGGGTAGATTGAATTAAGGGTAGATGTAATAGGATGAAAAAGATAAGTTTAAGGTGGTATTTAGTTAGATGTTGAAAATTAAGTAGACATTGCTAACATGATCATTATGCAAGCATGCAAGTGGATTTATATGAGGGATCGGGTCACTCAAATTTTTATCAAGGTTCAAGACACAATGACCATATAGGAGTGGAGACATATGGATATAGTTAGACTAGGTGTGATGATTCACTACCAGCACCTATCATGAGATACAGGTATGATTGTGGCCCTCATCAAGAGACGGGACTTGGCCACAAACATATTTGAGGAAATTCAACATATCACAAGGTTACTCATTTAGGGGGAGCTAATCTACCATATAGAGAGTGAGGATATCAACTATCATATGGACTTGATGTATGGGGTAGACTAAGTCTATGCACATTTTCATTTTGGCATATTCATTTATAAACCCTTTTACTAGAGGGATCTTAAAAATAGATGCCTGCTCATGATGATGATGATGGTCATGTCTTGCTTTACAGTGTCAGATTTTAGTAGTGGCCACTTTCCATACCTATTACTATGGGTGTTGGTTGAGATGATTTTGAAGAAGACTATGCTTAGATGGGCCCTAATTCTATTAGTGTAGATCTATAAGGAGATTTAAGCCTTCAAAGCATATAGGTGTTATGGGATTACCATCAGGTTCATGCTCCACTACTAGAATTATGAGCACATTTGGGTATTGAGGCTAGTGAGGCACCTTGGGATGGATTTAGCTAGGAGCCATTTCTAGTTGGTATTACTAGATGGAGATGGGATTATGCATTGATAGGTGGAGGTGATTGAGCCTAAGATATTTAGTGGTTTAGGTATGCCTTGGAGGTTTTGGTAGATGGTGACATAATATAGAGGCCATATATAGGTTGGCCTAGGTGGCTCAGGTATAGCTACCACACATTATCACTACAGAGCTAGCATTGGATTATGGGAGGTAAGATGGTGAGATGGAGCTTATCCCATTTGAGTGATTGTAGAGGAATTTTGGATTGATGTAGGGGATCCCACCAAATTTCCCTAGATATAGGAGGGAGGATGCAGAGTTCTATCTCATAGAGCTAGATGTCATACTAGACTATGAGGATCTGTCAGTGAGAGCCACCATGGAGATGTAGGTATTGCAAATGGTTATGTAGTGTGTTACCAGTACTAATATGTAACAAATGATTTTGGATGGGGTGATGGGGGGAAACATCCCATGGATATGGACCCTACTGAGGCATCAACATAGGATGGATAGGTGGTAGTAGCACTGGCAGTAGCACAAGCCTAGATTATTAGGTTATAGGGATAGGTGGCCAC